>JAUTBT010003230.1:0-27824 GCA_032361225.1 Lepetodrilus schrolli | reverse complement strand
TAGGCAGTGATCTATCGACCAGTGCATTTTTATTGCCATCCGTGTCCATTATCTATTATTTTGAGCGAATATTCAAATGTTCTTTTCTGCACGTGATTTGGGCAACCTCATATGCCTGCAGCACTCAGAGCATTAAAATGTTATACATGTATGTATATGCATGAAAGATTGAAGGCGAATACATGCTTCCTTGAAAACTTGAAATCTAGATGAAGATCACCTAATCAAACAGAAATTATTTCAAGATTTTATACATGTGAAAGATTGAAAAGTAACATGTTTTTTAATGCTTAAGTAACTAATAATTCTTTGAATATGTTGGTATTGCAGGCATCCGGCAGTATTACAAGAGCGTGGTGTACAGTCCCATGACTAACCTGGCATTCGAGACCAAGACCAAAGCTGTGGTGGAGATCCTGTCTGGCATCAGCTTCCAGCAGTGTCTCATCTTCTCCAATCTGCAGACCAGGTATTGGGACAGATTTCTCCATTAATTAACTCTCTCTCTGCTAAATTAATTAAAATTAAGTTTTTATATAGTACTACAGATATAAATTGATATTATTTGTAAGAAAAATTATTTCTCTAATATTTAAAATACCACAAAATTAGTGTTTGTATTACAAATATAAATCCATGTTATTTGTATGAAATTATTTCTCAAATATATATAATACTACAAAGTTTGTTATTGTATTACAGGTATAAACATTTTATTTGTAAAAAAAACATAATAAAAAAAAATATTACAGATATAAATCAATTTGGTTTCAAAGGAAATTATTTCTCAAATATTTAATATACTTTGGTTCCGTGATTCTCGAAAATATATCGTAATTAACTTTTTTTCAGAGCGCAGAATTTGTCGGAAGAGCTACAAAGTCGAGGCTGGCCGACTGCGTACATCGCCGGTAGTCACGATCAGAAGGACCGCATTGAGGCCATGGCAAAACTGAAGACGTATAAATGTAGAGTTTTCATCTCTACAGATCTGGTGAGAAAACATAACTGATTTACAGCTGCATGTTAATACAATCTAAAATTGAGGAAACTGCAATTGTTATAATTGGCTAAATAGGGCAGGTGGTAGCACAATGGTAGAGTTCATAGCCAAAGGCCCCGAGTTCAAATCCCATCCTGAGAGCCTGGCATCAATGTTCGTGAAAGTTGCATTTCAGAAGTGATCTTGATAGGATGCATTTTATGTACCATGGCAATGCAGGTATCATCCTTGGTCTGTCAGTACCAGCAGGTGCTCGCAGGTTTACTGCAACATTCAGTGCTAAAGATATTGCGGGTTTGTTCCTGCCCTAAGCTGATAAGCTGTGATATAAGTGAAAGAATCTTGAAAGCAGCTCTAAACCTCAATTAAAAATAATAAATAATAAATAAAAAAATTAAAAATATATATACAAATTAAAATTGAGGAAACCTCAATGGCAATTGTTATATTGTCTTTATGTATCATATTGGATGGTAATATATGGAATGTACATTGCATGTTGATTGACACCTATCAAGGACTTTCAAGGATATGATGAAAAATTAATTTTATTTATTTCCATCAGACTTCAAGAGGCATTGATGCCGACAAAGTCAACCTCGTTATCAATTTGGATGTGCCAAAAGATCACGAGACATACTTGCATCGGATTGGTCGAGCAGGCAGATTCGGTTAGTATGGAACTACATGATTGATCGATTATTTTGAAACTTCTATCGTTATATTTTTTTATATTGAAAACTAATAATTATGAAAAAGAATGGTTCGGATATTTGAATTACCATTCATTGATCAGCCTCATTGATGAGCTGTTGGCTATTGGCTAAAGTCTGCATATTGGTGAAATATTCCTGCAGGGACATAAAGCATTAAATCAATCAAAATAAACCCAACCTTTTGAATACCTGATGTTTTGTATTTGATAGGATCGTATGGTGCTGCCATTACAATTGCCAGTTCAGGACAAGAAGAAATTGATCTCAAGTCTGTGGAAAAGAAATGCAACACTCACATCAGTGTTCTTCCTGGTGGGTCATAATTCTGGATAATAAGTAGAAATGTTCTATTTATATGTGATACATCAGTCTAAAATACACAAATAATGAAAAATTCACTGGCTTTTACCTTGTTTGCATCTATGGATTCTTTGCCTGACAATTTAAGTATTTGTTTTAATTTTTATTTCAATTTTTTTTGTTAATTTAATCAAATTATTTTATTATTGTTCAACAGATCCCCTGCCACTGGACTTGTTGAAAGTTGTCTCCCCTATCAACCTTGATGATATGGTCAGCACAGAGCAGCTGATTACCAGACCAGATGACGAGTCGTGTGACCTGCATGCAGCCAATCATTTCATTCCAAGTAATGTGTGCATGACTGAGGACAGCGATGGAATGCTGATAGTAGACACTGAAAGATTAACAAATGGTGGAATGGAGTCGTCTAGTTTGCATGTAGACTCGGGATTAGTGCAGGGTGATAGATCCAGGAATGGAGAAATGGCTGTCGAATCCATCCCACCATCTTCACCACCACAACTACCAAAACAACAAAGTACATTGTTAAATTCCAAGGAAGAGTCGGGTCCATTCGTAAAAGCAGATGAAGATAAATTCATCTCAAATGGAGAAATTGGTGTACAAAAAAAGCAAGGAATCCAGGAGGAAAATAACACATTTAATGTGACAAATTCCCTAAATTTTGAGAAAGCAGGTTTTGCCTCCAGCATGAACAAAGATGCAAGGAAATGTCTTGGAGGTGACCATTCTTCAAGGGGGACAACTCCAGTAAACAATTGTTATCGTCAATCAGAATCTACCGAAAGTGATGACCAAAAGAAACACAATTTAATTGAGACTTTAAAAATTGGAGTTGTCGATTCAAGGGTTGATGAATCTGTAGTTAGTGAGAGTATAGCTAAAAATTATAATGAGACAACTATAGACAAATTGACCTTGTGCATCAGTGACCTCAAGGTAGAAAGAGATTGTGTTGGAGGTATTGAACAAGCACAGGATGCAGACTCTGAGAAGACATCACTGAGATTGAGTAGAAAGAGGAAAGCCAAAGCCGACGACTCAAGATGGAAAAAACATGCATCAAATGAACTGAGCGATGATGCTAAAGCTGAAGAAACAAATCTGGAAGATGAAATGACGGATGTTTGTTCAAATGTAGATAATACGAGACCCAAGAAAGCAGGTTTGTCAGCCTCGAGAACTAAATCTGTTGGAACCTTGAAATCCAAACCCCAAACCAGTGAACCCAGAACTATAGACTCGACCACTTCTAATACATGTAACAGATTGAAATTTGAAATTTCTCAAAGATCCGGTGGGATGAAAAGTGATTTTCAAGATTTGAAACTCTCTGATGATTTCCGAATAACATTGCCACCTTTCAGAGAGACTCTTAGTTGTAAACTTTTGGAGAAACCACACTCGTATGCTAGTGCCCTGGAGGACTACGAAAAGTTCTTGTCGGATGGTGGAAGTGAGAAAGACGACAAAACTATGTTGGCGATCCTCAAAGAAAAAATGGACATGGAAAGAAGGGCTTCTGCGAATACTACCTTAGCCAGGCAGCTGAGGTCATGCATCAACAGGGTCTATGACAATGTGGTTTCGGAGGAGAGACGAAGACTGGGAGAGTCGCGTGAACAACCAGAAGCTGCTGATGCTTCTGGAACAACTAAAGAAGCTCCTGGAACTGATTCTGACTTGGGATCTCTGGATTCCAAGTCCCCATGCATTCAGAAGTGCAGCAAGTCCACTCAGACAGTTTCCATGAATACCAGGCAATACAACGACAAACCAAGATCTGTACGATACCACCCCATGTCTGTGTCTTCGTTGGCGCTAGTCTCCAACAGTGAAGAATACATCCAGAAGATAGATTCTTCTCAGCTTGATCAGAACACAGGTTCTTCTCAGTTTGCCCTGAACAAAGATTTTTCTCAGCCGGTTCTGATCGAGGATACTTCCCAGTTGTCCCAGATCAAAGAGTCTTCTCAGTTTGCCCTGATCGAGGATACTTCTTATTTGGCCCTGAACCAGGATTCTTCTACAAGTCCTGGGAGCAAAGTGTTCTCCAGTCGTGTTCAGAACAGAGAGAATTTATCTAATGCAGAAAGTAGTATTTCTTCCATACCGGTGTCAGAATTTGTGAACAAATCAGACAATGATATCCTAGAAAACTGTAGTGATTCACGATCGTATCAAGAAGGAAGCTGGTTTTCAAATAATGAGAAACTGTTTTCTTCTTCAAAGGGGCAAGGAAAATATACGAAGGTTGGTCACACTGATATGGTAGGCCAGACAAAGTCTGATTGTCATGAAATCGCAGAAGATAGATTCCGTCTTGGACCAGAGTCAAATCCAACACCACAGCTTTGTGAACTGATGTACGTATCTGACACTATTGGTAAGATTAGCCTTGCCTCGGATGCGGTCACAGTAGAAGCTGGTCTCCTGGACGAGGTCACATGTCGACCCAAATCTCGCAAGTTCAACATGATGGCCGACCTCGAAGGTCGTACGTACGACCGAAAGTGCGGGAAGCAGCAGCGTGAAGGTTACTACGACTTTGAATCTGAGAGTTCAGACTCGGACTCGTCCAGTTCGAGCTCCGATTACGAGAGGGAAGTTTTCCGGAACAACTATGTGGGTGAGTCTTGGATGTCTCAAAAAGGAGCACACTCCAATAAAGGGAGACAAGCGAAAGTAACCAGAAGGACGAAATTCAAGAAGGATGAGCAGGCTGAAGTGGTGGAATTTGAAAATGCAGGTTTTCACGAAGGTCATGAGTATGATGCCAATTTTGAGTATAGTGATGTCCCCGGTCAATATGACGAACCAGACGTATATGCCGACAGTGGGTACCAGGAATACTATGACAGTAACAATGGACACTATGTGTCAGGAAAGTATCATTTCGATACATCTCCATGGGGATACTATCCTCCCGGAAATTATTTCCAACCGTATCAGTGTTACGACCCGTCGTGGTACCAACCCCAATATTACCCTGCCCCTTACATGTACCCACCCACCTACCCACCTCCCTGGGGATTTGTGGGCAGGGTTCCGTCGGGTGGGCCAGAGATGCATTGGAACAGGGAAAGGAAATTGGACGAGGAAAGGATTGAAGACATGAAAATGAACATGGAATTACAACAACAGTATGTCAAGAGAATGTGCAGGAGGAAATAGCTTTGGCTATATTATACATGTTTTGGGATCATAGTAAAGTATGTTCAAGGAAGAAATGTATATGGTAGTATATTTTTTACTATACCTTCATGTGGGGCTGTGATTTGTAAGGATAAAATAATGACACTTTTAACATGCTTCAGATGCTCCACTAAACCTTGCAAAATTGTGAAGTATGGTTCTCATTTTGAAATAATGCCATCTTGTAGCAATGAGGTGTTCCTGAGGTTTTGAAATAATATTACAGTACCTTTCCTGCCATATGGAAAGAGGGGAATGATCAATCTCAATATTGAAATATGAAAATTTGCAAGAGATATAAAAAAAAAAATAACATGCACTTCTACGACATGTAGCTTCCAACATGCACCAATAAGTTACTCCAATCAATAGAATAACGGTACAAGCTATTGCATGCTTGTAGTAATCAGGATTGGCACTAGTTATGGGCGAAATATTTCCGCTGCAATGAAAAGCACTAATTCAATAAATAGAATTTCTAGTCTGAGCTGACATTTATGTCTATTGCTTTTAATATTATCTTTTGGAAACTATAAAGATTTTATAGGCTTTTATCATGAGCTCCAAAATTTTCATTTCTATCTGCAGCATTTAATGATGTTATGAATCTGACTGATGATAATAACTGAGCAATGTCCTAATGTTCAAACCTTGCTGGAAATGTATAAATATACTAAGAAAGCTGCCATTGTTTCTCAAAATTTGCCAGTCCTGTGTGATCATTAGTTTTGAACACTGTATTTTTCCAGTGATAGTAAACCTTGTATTATTTGTCTTGTAGTGTTGACCATGTAATTGTTATCCTATTTTGTTGTATTCTGATATAAACATGTTATTGATGATTTTTTTTGAAATGATGATCATAAAATAATAATAAATAGAGGAAATATCATGTGTCTAGTGAGCTAACATGTATCTCTCATCGAGTGACTTGGGAAAGGAGATTATTTTCACGAGTGCTGCAGCCATGAGTGAAAATATTGGTGGTCCCACGTCACGAGATGAGAGATACATGCTATTTCACCAGACACATGAAATATCCTATTTATTATATACTTTTATTGTACAATTATCAACAAAACTTTGAAAAGAAAACTATCAAATCTTCCAACCGGACAATATTTATGCTGACGTCATGAGCTGTCAATATGACAAATCACAATAGATCAACGACCGTTTTGAAATAAAATGGCTTCCCTGACAAGCTAGCCTTCAGTAGTTTTAATGACAAATAGAAGTCAAAACAGAATATATTCAATTAATCAACAAAGACGAACAACTGGTACAACTCTGGTACAATGAAATGTTAATCATGACATGTCAAATTGATCAAATAATTGTACGATGAACTGACGAAAGTGGCAGTCGGCATCGTGGTTCACAGCAGGTTCAGTAGTAACGGAAGGTGTTCTCTTCACTGCAGTGACGATATCACTTTTCTCATTGATGAATCTCAGTCTTTCACTGTTAAGTATATAATAAATATAATTTTTTGTACGATTGTTGTCTCGTTAATTTCATCATTCAGGTCTCATGGTGGCATTGTGTACATAATTATAAAGATTATATGGGTTTTAATTGGATATCGGTATGGTGAATAGCATCCATAACAAGAATACTAGTACATCCAAAATGTGGAATATTTTCAAGGTTGTATCATAGTATGTTAGTTATACCCACACTTTCCATGGTGTATAGGTCAATATCCCTTGTTTTGGGGCCAAGGAAGTAGCCGAGGAGGTCTCATGACCAAAACTCTTGGGATATTGACATACTCCGAGGAAAGTGTGGGTGTAACTGTCGCGTACCCTTCTTCTTGTCGATAAATGTAAAATAGATGTAAAATTTAAACAAAGGTATACAATATAAGTTGTACTAGATCACCCACACTCCAGATCACTCCTGGGTAGCCTCACTTTTGGTTAAACACTGTTCGTGCTGCAAGCTGTCGAGTCACTACAATATATACCGAGTTGGGGTGAGGTTGGAATTAACATGACTTTCTTGCCTTAGTCATAACCAGATAAACGTACTGTCTTTAACAGTCTTACCTTCAGTCAGATATTTGGTCCTGTGGTACTGACACAGGCATCAAGATCTATTTTGACTGGTTCAATCCCAGGTTCGGGCTCATATATTTCATGAATTTCAGGATATATAAAATTTACCTCATAAGTTGAGCGCCACCCAATATTATTGAATGAAGACGCTGTTGTAGCTCTGACAAAACTACACCTGATATTCTGAGCCAGGATGTCCCAAACATCCCCACAGAAAATGGGATGTGATTTTGGTGGCGCTTGACTTATTATTAGGTGTATACATTATGTACAACACAGTTGAGGAAAAGTGTAGGTTTATTTCTGATATGCCAACAATTTCCCCGAAATAATGTAGGTGTATCGGGATATATCTGGATATACACCTACACTTGGAATAAAAGAAACCATGGCATCAAGACCGGAAGAGGGGTATAATTCACAATACAGCAGTCCTTGTTTTATTCCATTCTGAACAAATAACAATTCCATTCAGTCATTTCCTGGATTGAATCGCGATTTGGTGAAAGTGGGTCGACACTGGTTGTCATGTTGACATGAATTGTTTCCCAGCTTGTAACTTCTCTTAGTTGAAGAATCTAATTTATATCATCTGCTGGTCTGGCGTGAAATATATCGATACCTCATTTTGGTAGACAATCTCGGTAAGTACTTTATAGAAGGAAAAACGAAAAGAAATACAAACATTTTGAGTACTAGTACTCACCAGTGAGCACGTTATAGTAGTACTTTTGTTCAATATGTGAGTGAATATATTTTCCCCCATTACTCAAAATATTTGGTGATAAACAAGTTTTTAAATTCATGTTGCAAAACAATTGCAGTTTTGGTTAGGAAATAAGAAATCGGAAGTTGTTTTTCGCTTTTCATTGCGAAGTATTTACCGAGATAATCTACCAAATAGGAGTATCAATGCATTTCATGTGAATTTACAAGTATAGCGTACCTCTACTGCCAAAAAAAACATCAACAATAACGACTTATTTTTCCCAAACAACTTTATATTGTATCGTGACGGTACACATGAACTTAGAAAATGCACAAAGATATATACTCCAGACAGTTATGCAACATAATAATGTAGAGCAAGCTTAACAATGGCCTGTACATTATAGTATACATATATACACAGTGATGCATCCCACCATTCATACACATACACATACATACTGATTGGAGGAATGAATGTACAATTGATTGATGTCTGAATAGGGTAGAGGGTTGGAACCCGGACCCAATTCCCAGCAATATGTTTGGCTCGCATGGTAATGGTTGGGGAAATATTTATTCATATTTCTGGTCGGGCGAGCCAATCAGATCGCTGGGAATTGGGTCCGGGTCATGTGAATAGCCCGCAAGTCTTGGCTCCTAGACGAGCCTTCACAGAAAGCGGTACAGTATAAACAGAACTTTATAACAACTGTACATGGATGGGATTGGCCTTTCCACAACGATTCAGATGCCAATAAATTCACTTTAATTAACCCCTTCTGGAGGCAACCAGAGATGCCCTAAAGAGTCGTTCCTGTGCTACTTCAGTCGGGGAAAGGGTAAAAAAAAAAAATAAAAAAAAAATGGTGTAATAAATACAAGAATAATATAATAATCCCTTTTAATAAAAGCAATTTATCGGCTAGTTTTCACATTAGGAGCCAATACATATATATACAATTTAGTATCGACTATCAATCCCATTTTTAGCCGTCATGTTCTGGACACTTGTCGCTTGTGTAATCCAGATGCAATAATTTAGTATAAACTATAAAGTAACAAAACTCTGTGATCCATAATAACACAATAACAAAAGTTTAATTAATATTAAGCCTTATTAACCCAATCTTTCCCATGAAGAAAGCCAAGCAGTCAACATATCCATGGTTTGCCTTAATTCGATTGACCTCGAGGCCACCATCCCATGATTGAAATCGGCAAACAAACAAAATTATATATAAATAGTTACATATAGTGAGTAATTGTTTTACGTCACAGTGGAAATCTTTACCCATACGTGACGAAAGTTACATATAGAAGATTATGCACACAAAAAAAGTTTTTGGTCATTTTTTTAATTAAATAAGGAAATATCACAAGAGAATAGTGCTTGATGTTAGGCCAAAATAAACAAGGTGTGTTTCTGATAACATGGATTTTCAAAATAGGGTAGTTAGGTAGGAATGTTGTATATATATTTTTGAACACCATGAAAAAATGGTGTTCGGCACCATAACATTTTTCTTTCTTTTTTTAAATCCGTGAAAAATATTTAGGGTTGCATGCTTTTATAGGGTTGGTCATGTTACCGGAAACACAGGTACGAGTTGGATTTTGAACTCAGGAAATTCGACTCCGATATCCGACGATCTACCACTGCACCAACCCATCTACCCCCAAAGCCAGCACGGAGATGAACAAGAAATGGACAGTTTTTAGGAGATTTCCCTACTTCACTGATGAATATTCCCATATATATTATATATACATACAATCACATACCCTGGGACTGCATATATTTAAGCCCAATTGTAACACATTTAGGATATTTCTAGCAATTTGATTGGTCAAACAATAAAATGTTCTGGGATCAAATATCATTAGATCCCAGAATACTGATACTGATCGTTACTGATGTTACTATATGGTGGACGCAAGTAGACTTCCGCCTCGGAGAAAGTAATGAAGTTTTTGGTAATGAATTTTAAGAAATAGATCCTGAACTTGTGGAATTTACCATGAATAATGAGGATAAGTTGAATAAATAAGAGCTTGGCTGAAATTATTAAAATTATTGTTCACTTAAAAGGACCGATTTCTATACTTAGGAGATAAATATAGGTTAATCACCCCAAGAATTCTAGTGAAATACATGATGGATCTCAAATGCCCTACAAGAAAGCCATTGATACACACACAAATATCATGTTGTATTATCATAATGGATGTGTAATGCTATGTACATTGTTGATCGTATGAATCATACCTCTGTCATACCATGTCTACGACTCTTTAGTTATGTACAGGTCATATATACATTAACCCTATCCATGCTGAAGGCAACTGGAGATGCCCTAAAGAGCAGTACCTGTGCCTAATCCAGCAGGGAGTAGGTTAAATAGAACTAGAAGAGCTTTCTCTCTGATAAGCCAGCTGCAAGTGTCTACCCAATAGTTGAACACTTAATCGTGAAGATTACAGAATAACATAGATTTACAAGAATATATATATCTATGGTAACAAACTAGTTTGCGCTAAATCATCATACATCATTCAAATAAACAGTCACAATTGAGTAAATACAAAATTATGCTTTACACACGTATTTGTTATTTTCTTAAAATGGAATAGAATTCAAAATATATTTACAATGCTCTAAATATATAGTTTGATAGGTCACTATTGGCCTACTATATGTTGCTATCCTAGGTATTATAAAGCATTTCTATTTAATATTTATGAAATCATGTGTACAATGGACTTAGAAGTGTATCAATGTTAGATTCATACTATTTGATCCACGAACTCACAAATGACTCATTTAAAAATATTTACCAATAACCATATTCATTTTGGGGTGTTGTAATAACTTCAAATTAGCTTTTTGCAGAAACAACAAGTGAACTAACACATGTCAAGTAATAACATAATGGCACAGGAAGCCTAAAAATACATATAAATGTTAAAAAAGCTGAATGTTGCTTATTGAATTCCCTCAAAAGTTACTTAATCACATTGTATTGACAGCATCCTTTCCAATTCCATTCTCAAATTTATCGTCTACCATGTGTTTTTTATTTAACGGAAAACTGGAAAATTGCTCAATATTAACGATTCTTACAACAAATATGAGAAAACATATAGCAGTTGTATTAAATTATTGGTTCAAAGATGAAATATTATTTCATGTATTCTACAAAGATGCTTATTCTACATGTCCTAGTACTTTAAATGCTCGTTTAATGTTGCTGCGGGTTCCAATTAATGAGATACTGGAATGCCAGAGTATATATAAACACAGTGCACATGTAAACATTAGATTTTTTTCAACAGTGTCATCCTAAAGCTCAATTATGAACATATACTGTATAAATAATGATGGATTACCTCCCTTTGCAGTTACGAAGTTGGCTCAAATGACGTAGCAGATAAGCTTCAAAGCTCAAAGACATAGCCTTCAAAATTAAAAATGCTCGCCCTCAAATTTACATATTACTGACATTAAACCACAGATAGTATACAAGATTTATATACAAATCACTTTACGGCTGTTAGGCCAACTCGTTTGCCTGGCGAGCGTTTTCAGCAAAGTTGGGCACTGGCAAGTGTTCGGTCGATGGAGGTTTCTCTGGCACGTGGACAGGGACAGCGACTGCCGGTTTCACTTCTTTTTCTGGAGAAGAGGTTTGCGATTGTTCCGCACTCCCTCCATCTTCCTCCATGGAAGGCCAGCTAGCTGGGGTGTCGGTCTTGCTGAGCCTCTCGTTTAGCGCCTTTAATGCAAGTTGCCTGTAAATGTAAGACAAAAATGGTGACATAAGTTTCCTGTAAATATATGAAAAAATGGTAAGTTGCCTGTAAATATATGACCCGAAGGTGACGTAAGTTACCTGTAAATGTATGACACGAATGGTGACAAAAGTTGCTTAATTAAAATACCAATCACCTCCCCTTCCTCATCATTGCAGTACGAGAAAAGGTAATCTGTCATTGTTGTCATCAGCTGTGTTAGACGAAATTCATGATTATTCCAATTTATTCAGTACTAGAAATATAAGCTAGTCATCGATCTAATAGTGCTAGATTAGTTGTCGCTCCTTTTACTTTGTAATCAAATATATGATATATTAATATTTTGATAATGTTTTCTTTCTGCGACTGTTCATTATTGGTTTCCATTGAAAGGTTGCTGGCGTAAACATCAATTTCATGGTTCACATAGAAAGAGTTAAAGAAACTGCATGTCAATCTTCCCCACACACAGCATTGTTTGACAATGCACCTACCTTAAAGTTGAAACCACAATGCATTTAGGGTAAATAGGTTAAAGGGTCAATGAACCAACTATGCTATCCCCCAAAAAATCTAGTTAAGGGTTACCTTCTCCTCTCTGCATCCTGAGGGTCTGTCCCCGGGAGGCTGATCGTGATCGTGGATGGCGAACTGACGTCGTACCTTCGCTGCGGCTTCTTACAAATCTTGATCTTCACCAAACCCATGAAGATGGTGTTGGACAGTATTCCTACAACTGGCTGAATCTGCCTCGGGAAAAAGCTGGAAAATATACAGGTACAGTGAGCCCTCGATATAAAGTACCTCTATGCACCTTGGAATCGGATAAACTGTAGGAATAGGCATGGATCACATTCTTCAATATGTTAGTTTATTTTACATGAACATTGTAATTAATATTCACAGTTCACTGTAACAACATTTTATTTCCTTAAATTCAAAGAATGAGGAAATAATGAATGACCTTTTTCTTCGTGGTATTTAAATGTTATTCAATTTGGACAACAGAGATTGTGCTTGTGGACTTGATGGGTCATACCATAGTCTAATCAATAATATATTACTTTGCATTTCAACCAAAAGAATATAGTGTAATTATTCAATATACATGGTGGATATCTACTGTGTAATAACGATTCCATAATTAACAGTGTTGATTATGTCTTTTTGTGTTTCTCGTGAAATGTACGTTTTTGACTGCTAGTTTGCCCTCTCGATAAAGCTGTTTGTTGGCAGTTTTCAATGGTTTATTACATTAAAATGATTATATTGAATAATTAGAATAACCCACTCGATACGCGTGGTTACAGAAAATATGTCCCTCTGAAGCTCGGAACTGTGAACATTAATTTTACTCGGGACATATTTTCCGTAATCATTCGTATCGAGTGTGTTATTCTCTAATTCTTCACGTTATAGTAATTTAGAGCAGAGCCTAGTATGCGCTTATAATACAGTTGTTCCCCTTTAGCATTATAAACCTGTCCATTACCTTTCCAGTAATGGAAAGTTGTGCGACTCATTATTAGATTATGCCGTTGGAATTGTCCATTATTAGAATATTTTGGTATTGTAGAGTTTTCGACTTGTACTTTTCACATAGCCATTATTTCCTCGTAACTATATGATCACATTATTACTATATAAACATTTGGAGCCAAAGGTTCCAGGTTCAGTACCAGCCGGTGCTCGCAGGTTTACTGCAACACTCAGCGCTACGGATGTTGCGGGTTTCTTCCTGCCCTAAAACTGACAAGTCGTGATATAAGTGAAAAAATCGTGAAAGCGACTTAAAGCCCCAATCCAAAAAAAAAAAAAAAATATATATATATATATATATATAAAACTATATAAACAAACGATAGTATTTATTTTCCTTTTATTTCAATAAGCAACATTTTGATTAATGCATATTTCAAACATGTATATGAATAAATAAGTAGCAATAAAACTATATGATAGTATATAGATAAGTATGACACTGAAGGTAGCTGATATAGATGCACAGCATTATAACAAATTGAATGTACACACCGTAATATCAAAATATGACACAGACTATGTATGTTTGATTATTATGATGAATAATATACTTCATTTATATATGTACATTATTTCATGTTAAATGTGGATAGCCATTAAAACAATGTAATTGGTTGAATATAACAAAAATATTTTAAAGACACATTGATATTGATGAAGTGACTCATGACGAAGCTGAATAACGATGAAGTGATGAAGTATGACAAAGGTTAACACACGACCAATACATAGGACTAGGACGTAAAACCATCAGCGACATTAAAACACAATTGCCTGTAAGCATTAGATCACAACCCGAAGAACGAGGACACCGTATATGGAAATATCACATAGAAAGTACCGTGCAATATGTCTATACAGTTTTCACACATGTTTATCTAGGCTATCCTCCAGACACATTATATATAGTTGAGATCGAGAGCATATTATAGTATACTGGCTGATGGCGCTTTGAAAACAGGATAAAATATAAAGATAGTTTTGGATTATAATATTTCGCTAGAAGCAGGTCGATAAGCTCGTAAACCAATACATCAACATATCCGCAAATAGTGGACCTCTGATACATGAGAGGTATCGCCATATACATATTTTATGACTAGTCGATAAGCAGGATAATTTTAATGATAAACCTTTATAATAATTACAACGAGTATACCACAACACCCGTCTATGCATGTATATAATCTTATAAATCGCCATGGCGCCTGCCTAATGTAACTATTTGAAAATCCAGACCAACACTTTAATAATAATACATATACAGCTCTACAGTAGGAACGTACGCCACCTTTCTAGACTAGTCCGTTAATTCCCCTGCCCTACTGGATAATAATGTTTGCAGTACAAATACTTTGCGGACCTTGAGGTTACCTTAAAGCAAACTTCTAATTGCAATTCTCAATATGTCCTGAAACGCCACGTGGTACTCTAATGTGGAACTGTGGACTCTGATGTGGTACTCTAATGTGGTACTCTAATGTGGTACTGTGGACTCTGATGTGGTGTACTCTAATGTGGTACTGTGGACTCTGATGTGGTACGCATAGCAGCACTTTGTATTGAGAATTGTATAGAGTAACAACATATAGTTCTCTTGAAGAAATGTCTTTACACGGATTAGCACACATTGGTATTTAATGCATATGTAAAACCATTGCTAAAATATGTATTAAATTTTTATGACGGTCAATAAACGGTTATAAGAGACTAACATAAATAAAACAAAAACTGAATCATTATGTTAGTAAATGCAATACAGATGTTCAAAAGCATAAAGAAAATTGACATGAAACGTTGTCTGAATAGTGACAAGCTGAAAATGACAAATGGCTTACTCATGTTACTGCATATAAATTTACCAAAATGTTTTCTAAAACCTAGTCTTAAAATATAATAGAATATCAGTTAAATAAAAAACAAGAAACGTAGGCTTGTGTTAAAAAGTATAAGATACTAAAATTAGAATATACCATTGAGTGTTGATATATCGATATCAAAATGAACAACGCATTAACTCTAAAGAAATGCAACAATATTCTCAATTGGTGAACCCTAGTTTGCTCCTAACCTCACACATATAGACCAGCACTATAGCATATACAACGTTTCACTTGGAGACACTTCCGTGGAATCCGTGACAAACAAAACGACTGGCGTGCTGGGAGTGAAGAAATCCTTTACGAACTGTATATCGTATTCACGGGGGCCTATTCTCGAAACGTTCTTACGATCTTCTTAGTCTAAGAACGTGCATAACATTTTCATAGCCCAACTATATGAATATTTAATATTGTCGTTCGATCGTAAGAACTTTTCGATAATAAGCACCCAGAACCATAAGTACACCCACAAGTTTCATCTCATTGGCCAACTGCAATTCAAACTATCCAATAAACATCTAGTAAGCACCAACTAATAGCAAGAACACGTCCACATGACTGTTTAACGACATCAACGGCGACGATAATAAATTCGTGCATTCTGAAAGCACTTATACCAAAGGTTCATTCACAAAACAGCACCCATCCTACGGATATGACGTCATTTTAACAGTGTTAGGAGCTCGTTTCAGTTCGAGAGGTGCACTCTGGGAATCCCGTACATGATGTAAGGCTTTCCAGGCAGGGCTGTATAAGAACATCGATGTGTGGAGTGTGCGTTGTCGATGACGGACCGGATGGTAGTGGTGGTCAGCGGCTTGCGTGTCATCTCCGACCGCCGTATCAGCACGTGCTTTCCTTGCTTCACGAGAATCATTGTGACGAGCTGTCTGTTTACCTGCGTGCGCCAGTTCATCCAAGTGTGGAAATCGTGCTGCACTTTGGGATGGATTGCGGGCGGAAGGAACTCGAATGTCTTGTCGTTGAGCACCTTCTTCTCGGGTTTGTTGAGGTTGACGCGCACTGTGTAACACGTGTCTACGAAGGAATCGTCCAAGCTATAATCGGGAGGTATACTTCCTCTGACATCAACATCCTCGTTGGAATTGTCGCTAGGATAATCCGGAGCAATCTCACGGGCATCTTCTTCCGTTATGTTCAGGGCAGCGAGTTCTGGGTAAAGAGGGTAATCCGGCCGGATCAGAGTCTGATAAGGGGAAGAGGTTCCGATGGGTTGGTGCTGTTGAGGCCCGAACTGCAGACCTTCGCTGAAGTAGAACTGCGTCAAATCCGGGTAGAGACTTGTGGCCGGAAGTCCGGCTCCTATGGTCTCACCGGAAGGAGGCATAGCCGGAAGTGGATCGGACGTATGTGTAGATGGTCAGAGACACTGAAACGTGATTACGGTAATCGAATATATTATAATAGATGAATATTATGACAAATTGCAATATGGTACAGAAGTTGAAATAACGGGTTTATTTACTGAACCCTCAAGAAATCCACGATGCACACGTTAATTTAAACTTCAACGTGAAGATAAAACACGTACAAATTAGCTGTACTGCAGTACACATTGCACACCCTTTTCAAAATTGAGATTACGATGCGTCCTAGATTTCACTGGCAGAAATTCTGCTGATTTTGATCTAATTGCTATCATTATTTTCAGACACTTGTAAATGCCAATTGTAGAAAACATCAGCTAATCAAAGATCCCGTATAAACGTTCCCAGCGATCTAAGCTATTATCATCATTCATTGGCTAAACATGTATGAATCTCGTATAAACGTCCCAGCAATCTAAGTTATTATCATCATTCATTGGCTAAAAATGTAGGAATCAATGTAATCATTGGAAATTTCAATTACCGCCAACATCCATTTAATACTAGTTGCTGTTTATTCAATTACGGAACGATCAAGCGTGTAACCATTGATCACGTCAGTAATTACCACAGGTATACCAGATACCTGGACATTTAGAGCCTACTAAGCTAACCTCTAGTGCCACGAAACCATCCGAGAACAATTCCTGGTCTATGATCATGCAACGGCCCCAAACATCATAGGATGAAGGCTGACATGTCTGTCTGCTACGATACAATCACATTACGTGAATAACATTTAAGATGGAAGATAACGTTGCTGAAAGGTTATTTCAAGGGTAACCATTGAATTCCCAAGTATATGGGGTCAAGGGATTCCAATCGGAAAGGTCATCGGATAATTAGCCGTTGTTACGTATACCGTAAATCTATTTTACTAAAATCCAAGAGGATCAAGACAAAACCGTCACATATAAGTTGTATGCTTTAAACGTAGCCGCACTGCTGCACATAGGAATGTGTACTTGATGTGTAAAGAGGGCAATGTACTTAATTAATTAGATGGTATGGGTCATGACGAATTGATCTGGCAGCGATATTACAGAACCAGTCGTACACGGTAAACTGAAATTATTATTTGTTACAGATGCAAATATTAATTATCAATTTAATTGGACACGTATTATATGGTGCAACATTTCACTACTAACATGTTGGAAATATAGCAATAATTGACTTGACATTTGGAAAAACACATCATGCCAACAGATCACATTCAATAACACATCATACGAACAGATCATATACAATATATGATATTCTCGTAACTTACTATGCCCGAGCAAATGGGTTGTTTCGGTGAGTACTAAATAAGTGCGTAAAACATGATTCTTCACAAGCATTGGTTTGATTACTAGTATTCAACAATACAATTGACCGGGGATTAGCGATGGAAACTCTTTTGTCCACTCTACCTAATGGCGTCTACGCAGAGGAATTATAAGTTCAATCCAACGGCCTCACACTTTTGACCCAGCAAGGAACCCCCGTATAGCACGTCACTGTCAGATAAAGTACACAATTGCCTCTTGCGGGTTTCCAATGCTGGCTTTAATGTCTACTTTTGTCAACAGTTCTTGACCCAAACCTCCAGCACTGTGTCCAATGACAGAGCTCATTTGAAACATAGGCGCAACTAATGCCGGTTTGTCTATTTGTCTACAAAATAGAATAATGAATGTCCAATTCTGACAGTAGCGTCAACAAAATGCCCGAAGTATGTTGTTAACTTAAAAAATTACGAGTTGAATTCCTCGGACATGTTGTACACAAATTACGCAAGTAAATAGTAATCTCAATGTCATACTAGTATACACACGGTGGAGAGATAGATTATCATCAAAACACGATGGCATCGACATGCATCCTGCGACTTTCGTTCCAAGGAACATCGTCCGGATAATTGAAATTCAAGAATAATTACTGAATAGAGTTATCATCCCCTCCCACAATACATAACTAAATAATTATGATGGTATCATTCAGTAATACAATACTGCATGTGTACAATATACTACACCTTCCTTGGGATCATTCCACAGAAAATTAAAAAAAACTCTTCAATGGGGAATGAAATCTTCAATGAATCAATGTGAAATGAAATCTTCAATGACCCACACGCTACCTAGTCCCTTGATTGACACGTGTACAGGATTTCGGACCCGACAGTGTCTTCCAAACCATTTAATGCCGACATATGTTACATATATCATACATAACTTGGGGCGTCTGTTGGATAATGTTGTGCGAATAGGAGGATGGACAGATCTATCACCAGCTGATCGCTGGACTGTCCTTCGGTTCATGACGCTGTTCCCCCGGGGACACGATGTCTACAACGTGGGTATCACAGAAATGATTAACGATAGGCTTAATACGCGAGTGTTAAAAGCTGATGTAAGTACTATATGTAGATATGCACGTAGATATCGTTATTGTCAAAGTTTTCAGTAGAACAAATTTAATTCAACAGAAATACACATTTAGCAGTACAAATAATTGACGGTTTTATAAGAAATCCACGGATATAAAATAATGAAGAATATTATTTTATGAAGTGATATTTATTTTATAAATATTATGGTTAATTATGCGTATGACAGAGAATGAGAACACGTGTGTGTGTGTGTGTGTGTGTGTGTGTGTGTGTGTGTGTGTGTGTGTGTGTGTGTGTATGAGAGAGAAGAGGGTTGATTTAGCTTGGGCTTATAATACTTATGTTAACATTGTTTTCAAATCGATAACACGCACTCTCAGTTCACATTAACCACTGACAAAAGCTAGCTATGTAATCGTGTACACCTACACCTACAGTGTACAATCTGCAAGCAGACTGAAATAGCTAACATCCATGTATAATAAAGAAGGAGACAGCAGACAACCCTTCCAAAGCCCTCGTACAACCCTTCCAAACACACTCAGATAAAGCTAAAAACCATACACCTAAACTATAGTACTTACGTGGTTCTTGGTATAGTCTAGCCTATGTAAAATGGTGACCCTGTTGCAAACAGACATTATACGGAGCGACCTGCTGTACTGACCTCCACAGTCTGGTGTGTCGCGGCTCGACGAACAAGAGACGTTGTGCAACAAGGACAGAGGTCAGCTCGTCTTGCTTGGCCGCTGGTGGACAATGGACTGGACAAGCTATTTCCAGTTACACGTATTATGGATGTTTGAATGGGTAATAAGGGAGGCTGGATTTGCGTGACCCAATTGATTACTATACAATAACGTAACTTTACTGACCATTTATAAACTAGGACAACATTGTTCGGACAATCAAAATGTCACGATCTTAATTGATTCTCGTGCAGGAGTTATCTTTAAACATTTCAAAAACATGTATTACTTTATTTTTGCATTTCTTTTTCCAGTTGTACTATATGCAAAGCTTAACGATACTTACAATAATTAAAATTAGTATTCCTATATAACAATACTAATTATTAGTATAATCCGATCTGCTATTACTCCGGCCAATGGGCAAGTGAACACTAAGTTGATCTTCTTAAGTCCCTTATGTTGAAAATAACTTTGTTGCAGTCCTTGGCTTAAGTTTGTTTTCTCCTTCATTCTAGGCATAACTACGATGACTTCTGGTCCTTGCCAGTCACTGTCATTGCTGGGAAAACATATTGGTCACTACAGCCTAATCCGCTAAGACGATAATCCACTACGTCTTGACTGTAAATCCATCACAGTCTGGTAAACTTCAAACTGTTAGTTGACAACGGTTAGAGAAAACTCGTACTTTATAAAATATGGTCTGCCTTTTGTCTGTATGTCATCTCAAGTGTTTCAAAAACATGCACTGTATTTTTAGATCCATTTTTAGGGGGAATTATTATTATATTTTATTATATTATTATATTTCTAAAATTAGCCTGTGGATTAAGGAATTCAACACCGTGCTGTATAGTACATGTACATAGAGAACTATGACGAATGCCCCTATATATAAGCATATATAAACGTATGATCGCATATTGGCATAAAATACGAACGCACTGCACCCCTACGATAAAACTATAAAATACTACGTGTACCTATTTATACTGTAACGTTTATCGAAATAATACGCCAAATGCCTGGCTTTCATGCATCGACAATATACAATACACATGCAGTATTACCTAATATTCAGTTTCTACTGTATTACCAAAATATATTTAAGGTCATATCTAAAAATTTAGAACAATTAATCACAAACTTCCAGTTGAAACTGGTCATTGGCGTAATCACAAACTTCCAGTTGGCGTAATGTGCTTAGGCACGAGAGGACCTGTCCATTCTGTCAATCACCTACTGTAGCTGATTAATTTAATTATTTATTTAGATGTGAATACGTTGACACTGATAGAAAGAAATATATCGTTCACAAATATCTTTGTTTCCTAAATCTATATATAGTACATATAAAATAATGTGTGTTGTTGTACATCTGTCCTGAATCTGTCTCACTTTATAAAGATTGCAATGTCGGTGTTTGCCACTAAAAATTTCTAACCATGCGCTATATAAATGCAATTATTATCATTATTATTATCTTGAATTATCAATACCTAATCAATTCATATATGTAACATTATTGTACACTTACACCACCGTGGGTGGCAAAAAGGGAATAACATCTCTGAAACTCTGAACTCTGATTAATAATGTGAGTAAATTCATATTGTGAGTGAGTGATTATGGAGTTTAACGTCGCTGCGGGAATCTTTCATCCATTTACGACGATGAAATCATATTGCGAGACTTGTGTAACAGATCTGCTCGATCTTGATTTTCGATAGGCTACGTTGCCATACCCAATGGTGACATGATAAGCAAAGGATATATTGGCATGACAACGTGGTCAAGCCGTACTTCACGGAGGTGATACGGTGAACATTCCTGTGCAGCTGCTGTGCTACTGTTTCCATTCCCTATTGTGAATACTATAATGACTCTAATAGATCTGCACGTTACATCCACTGTTCATTGCTATTATTACACACGATAGTCGTATTATTACATAGTAATTATTACATACGACATGCGTAGTGTGAATATCATCTGGCATGTCACTCATGGATTTTGTCACGCATAGCATTTACTGCTACATCACTCGTATCATTCATCATTTAGTTCACCACTCATGACATTCGTCAATAATGCCATTTCGTCACTCCATGTATCATTCACACATGTTTTCATTATCTATGCATCACTTTATCACGCACTAATAGCAAGATATAAACGAGCACGCAATGGCACATTCATGTATTCACAAATGTAGATGCAATAATACCATTTGGACTTGGAGACAAAGTATGAAGAAGAATATGTTGTTTCTTTATACACTAATGCAGTTATTAATCATGCCATAAAAGAAAATATCCACTGTACCTTATATAGTTCTCATCCTATAGCGAGGCAACAGCATGGATAGTAACAAACTGCTGTTCTGTTATGTTTGACGATAATGACTAGAATCCAGCTGTCAGACTGTTTTAAATCTTTTCAGCTAAATGTTGTTTAGTCAACTTCCTGCTAACGTTAATACAACATGGCTACTTTGACTGACTGAGACTTGAAGCAGGTCTTGTCTCAAAGTCGCGAATCTACAATTCCATAAATTACTGAAGCAACTAAACTAAGCTTATCATTGCAGAGAACCAGTAATGCTTCTCACAACTAAGGGAGGCTATTCTCAAATAAATCACACTGTTTTATACATCCGAGATTACGTGTGGACAAGGAGATTATCTCCCGTATCAAAGAGATATAATCATGCCGCTAAAGTCGTGTTTGTTTCCACATTAACTCTTTGGACACTAGATTATCGAAGGTCAACAAGCATGTCAAAAGGATCAGCGTGAATTTATTTTGACAACAATTTACGCCGAGAGGATACTTCATTGAAGAGTAGATGTATTATCTGGTAGTGATGGCTTACGATCCCAGAACAAATACGTGTAAGCCTCAATATAATTTCAAGGCTATGTCACATTATATCGACAACAGATGGGCAAACACATTGCACAGCTAATAGCTAGCCATCCTCGCACCACATTACCATTTGGCTTAAAATCAAAAATAACAATTTAGACACGGCTATCAAAATTCCACCTTTTAGATAATTTCCAAATTCATTTCTTTTTTGGGGGTCTCTAATTTCAAAATGTATCTATTTTACTTAATTCTTTTACTAATTACCATTTTTATCTATATTATTTCTTTAAATTATTAATTCATTTCTTTATCTACTTACTCATTTATTTACTTTTATTTTATTTATACTTTACTTTTTATTTTTACTTTTACTAAATACCCCCGTCTGCTATATCAGCTTCGCTGGAAGCAGACGTTAAACTTCAACTAGAAGAGCGTTATAGACTAGTCTCGTAGTAGAGCTTCGTGAAACGATACCCATGTAGGCCTCCTCGTGCAACCTACAATGCTTACCATTTTCTTCATAGGAAAAGTGTACGTTTGTTTCTGATAGACTTACACTTTCTCCGAAACAGTGTAGGTGTATCGGGATATAGAGAAGCCATAACAACGAGACCGGCAGAGGTGTATAATCGATGGTACATATTAATTTCACCAATTCTGTTTGCGGCTATAGTCTCCCATTATCCTGTCGCGTAGTAGACAACTTTGTAGCGCCTTGATGGGCAGCTAGGGTTGCATACTCCCCAGGATGTTGAGAAGATTAGATGATTAGAAGATTAGATGCCCTGGTCTAAGCATCGTAAGTAGTAAACATACTATACAGAGCGTAATATTGCACAAACATATTACATTTAGACATACATCAAACGCAAAGGTCACGATACTAACTATTTGAATAATATTTTAGTTTTTATAAAAGCAACTGGCATCGGTAATTTATTGATTACACAACGCTGTAATGCGAACCATCAGCCTCTATGTTGTCGTCATTATCATGGTACTTAATGGAGGACGTACTACCCGATGGGGCTTTTACAGCTACCCTGAATGATGATTACAGGGAGGTATACTACCCGGCAAACACACAACGTTATATAACGTTATTACAACGTTGTAATAACGTTGTATGTTTGCAGGATTTTTTTTGGATTTTTTTTTATTGGGGTTTTAAGTCGCTTTCAAGATTCTTTCACTTATATCACGACTTGTCAGTTTAGGGCAGGAGGAAACCCGCAACATCCGTAGCGATGAATGTTGCAGTAAACCTGCGAGCATCGGCTGGTACATGACAAGACCAATGATGATAACTGCATTTCCACTCTACAGACATCGCATCCTATCAATCTCGCGTCAGGTAACTTTCGCGAACATTGATGCCGGGCTCCCGGGGCGGCATTTGAACCTGGAACCTTTTGCTCCGAAGTCCAACGTTCTACCACTGCGCTACCACCCGCCCCTAGATGAATATACGTCGATATGGTAATATTGACGAAACAACTCCAGTAAGGACCACAATGAGTCATTATTCTCGCAAAAATATTATTATTTATTTATTTTGTGATTCTGTTTTGAAAAAGTAAGTCATTTATGAAAAAGTTACCTAAATGAATGTCGATGCAGATTCTTCAAATTTCGCATTTGTAAAGGAAATATAACAAGATTTGTGACATGTTCATATGTCATGTTACTTTCATTGCATAATTTTTCGAAATAAAACCAAATTAAAAACAAAGAATTAATAAAGAAACAATAAAGAGGAAGCGTTATTGCAATATAAATACAATTAAAAACAAAGAATATGAATACATTGAATATAATAGCTCATCTTTTTTAGAACTGTCTTACAAAGGTGAAAGTTTATGCCAGTAGATTCTATTGAGGAGCCAGAGAGCCCATCCATGAGACTATAAATCACAGAATGCTATCGAATTCGTCATGCAAATTATTTGATTTCCATATTTAGTAGAAGGTTTAACTTAGCGGAAAATATCGATTATTAAAAGTGAATAACGCATACAGACGCATGTGACATGCAGTGACCTTGCAAATTGCTTTTAGAAGGCGTTCAAAAGATCAATGTTCTTACACTTATTTCAAATCCTATATGCATATTTTTATATTAATTTCTTCCAATCATGTTTAAATGTCCGATTAATTGCTACTTTTCCATATTTATTTGGTAGGTCTTCAATCGATGCATACAGTATACCAAGAGTTCTTAAAGATCGTGTGCAAGATGTAGTCATAGGAATTCATCAGTTTCCCGTAGAGGTCGCTATTGATGCTGTACATGGAACATATTTCTGACGAGGAACTGTCTTTTAAAGCAAAGGCCCTGCTCCGTTCGCAACCCTCTCGTCATCCCCGAACCAGTTTTAATAATTCTGTTTAAGGGACCTGACACGTTGGCGATTACTGTCGAGCCGTTGATGAGAGAAGCCGTATTGAAGAATGGACGGCGGAATTTAGTAGAGCACGCCTTAGTGTCTGTTCAAAATAGTTAAGATATCTCAGCCTCAATGTTTGCTCCGTTTAAACTCCTGGCCATATTTACAAAGGTGATTTAGGTAATCCTTGGCTTAAGCAAAACTTAGTTTATTTAACATACTGTTCTTAGTTTTAAACTAATGGTATGAACAAAAGGCGGTCTAAGTAAACTTGGAAAACAAAATAATCATGATTTATTTAAACTGCAGTGTAGTCTAAATTGGTTGTATAGTTCACATTTCGTTTTTGTTTGAATATTATTTTATAGACACTCAGAAATAACAATAACAAATTGGAGACAACACACTATTAATTGAGACTGTGGTACACATAAACTCAAACGTGGCCAATTGCGCTAGGAAATCCATTAGATAGTATGCAGATGTAATTATTAAAGATAAAACGACGGTCATCAATTACAGGAAGAAATCTGTAGCATGGAGAAAAGTATAGTTCATTTGCTACGAAGTTTGGTGCTGTGTCGAGAAGTCTGAAACAATTGAAAGAACAGTGGAAGCAGATGAAACTAATTTTAAAAAGGAACATATCAGTGCACGAAAAGCTACGAGCTAAGACTGGCTGTGGTCCAGCACCACCACATTCTATATATCTAGAACTAAACCAGAAAAATGACCGAATTAATTACTTAGAATAAGAAAATTGCACAAACATGTATATGGATCTATATATTTGTCGGAAATGTACAATGATTAATAAGTTTAATTAAGCAGTTGCATGTCGAAGTTGCGTAACTCGTATAGTTAATTTATGCAATAATCACTACAAGACGTTCATGTAATTTTGTATCTTAAACAAGTCCAATATAATACCAACGACGTTAATTATTGTGGCATGTGTACATTATCGAGAATTAATTAATTTTTTTATCTGAATCTGTCTGTATGAGAGATACAGTATTCTTTTTACACCCAGCTACATTATCTCATAGTGCACATTGTTTCAAAATGTTTCTGCCTAATTTAGGACAATACCACAGAGATATGCTAATCAAAAAATACTTCAAACGATGGTAATTGTTGTTTCCCTGCTTGGCGCTCGGCATTAAATTGTTAATAGCAATGATTGGTCGGGTACGAGTCAGCATAATGTGTCTAAGTGGGTATCCATGTTATTAGTGCGACATGACATTACGTGAGCTAGCAGCACCATCGGCAGAGATCCGTGCTCCGTAGACATGCATACTCGCATACATATACGCACACCGCCGCGATATGAGCAAACAAAAGATGTCTTGATCCATGAAAGCGGCTTTAAAAAAAAAATCCAACCAACCGTCATTTAATATACTTTCTATCTCTATCGTAATAAGCATGCATTTGTTCCGCACTATCCCACATAATACAACAGCTTCAAATAATCTGAATTTCCCCCAAACACTTTCAGATACTATAAGTCATCTCCTTTTTTAAATACGTGTACACGAATAAGACAGGTTTTTAAAATATAAAGAAACAATTTACAAGTATCTACCTTTTTAAAATAGCAAATCAAATTGCTGAAAACAACCCTAGCAGTATGTTTAAGGCTGGCATCATAGTGCACTCTGTCAATACCGGCATCTTTGTACTCCGGCAATCTGCGTATATCGGCATACTTTCAAAGTCCCGGCCAGCGACAATGTATTTAACATTAATAAACTTTTGAATGAACCGGCATCTCTCTATTCCGTATACCGGCATCACAGACCGGATGCCTTATTCTACTACTAATTTACCTTGTATAAACAGGCTTTGGGGTCAAATTATGAAAACAATGGCTGCCATTCATTTGATCCATGATCAAATGGATTACTATAGGCCTATGTGTATACTCACTGAATTCCTCATCTTTGAGTTAACCGGCTTAACATTCCGGTAATCATTGTGAAAACAATATTGACAGCCATTTAATTGGCCGTCCCAATACGCAACAGCAGAATGTTTATACAGGGTCGAGTTTATCCGTGTCTTCTTTATTATTTGCCGTCGAAATAGTCAGAAATTATCCTGACACGGATTCTCACTCCTGTCGCAGGTCAATCTGTGGGTCATCATTGAAATCACCGTCACTTTGACCTCTCATGACCGCTGTGTTCTGTAGGATTGCAACTGCAATCACAACCGCAAATGTTCTTCCATTTTAAGTCTAAGAGTCTAATGAAGACACGCAAACCTCCGTTTCAATCTGCTAAAAAAAAAAGTATTTCAATGAGGGACCGTGTGCTTCTCTGCACCCTATTGTAGTTTCGTTCATCCCGTGTCACAGGATTGCGAAGCGGTGTCATCAAGTATGACAGATTCAGATTCAGATTCATTTATTTCTCTAAACCACATGCATTGCCGAAATATCCAGAAATGTGACCTTGCTCAAAGTCATTGTTGATTTGACATTCGTCAAATATCTTGGCATCATGGGTACTTCCAGGCCATCGTACAACAATGTTACTGATACAAGGTTTTGCATTACAGATTACATTGGTGTTGGTTGATAGAATGGTACCTTCTGCGATTTAGAAAACCTTCAGCATCATACCCAACTGAGTTATCTATGCTTCAATCATGATCAGGGCGGGTGGTAGCGCAGTGGTAGAGCAGTTGAACTTCGGAGCCAAAGGTTCCACGTTCAAATCCCGCCCCGGGGGCCCTGCATCAATGTTCGCGAAAGTTACCTTTCCGACGCGATATTAATAGGATGCGATGTCTTTGTAGAGTGGCAATGCAGTTATCATCCTTGGTCTTGTCAGTACCAGCCGGTTCTCGCAGGTTTACTGCAACATTCAG
>JAUTBT010003229.1:0-48230 GCA_032361225.1 Lepetodrilus schrolli | reverse complement strand
GCGGGTTTCCTCCTGCCCTAAACTGACAAGTCGTGATATAAGTGAAAGATTCTTGAAAGCGACTCTAAACCCCAATTTAAAAAAATATATAAAAAAATTGTAAGATAATGTATGCGCACACATTTTCGGTGATCAAAGAAAAGCGACTTTACAATTGAACCTTTGATCAAGCCTTGTAAGAGAATGTATGCGCACACATTTTCGGTGATCAAAGAAAAGCGACTTTACAATTGAACCTTTGATCAAGTCTTGTAAGAGAATGTATGCGCACACATTTTCGGTGATCAAAGAAAAGCGACTTTACAAACGAACCTTTGAATTTCTTGTCTAATGTGACGTATCTGTACACAGAATAGCGACGGTTAACGATATACAGACGTTTTACAAACAAGCATTTCTAAATTGCCAGTTGCCCGGGTTCACATTTTAGAGGCATATTACTTTTATTTAGTATCTCGTGATCAACAAACGGATGGCGGCGAATTTCGTAAGGGTGAGTGAGCTGATAATTATAATGCCTTAAGTATACTAACTCGTCTCAAACATGGCTTAAGTAAATTAACTAGTCTCAAATATGCCTTATGTATACTAACTAGTATCAAACGTGCCCTAAGTATACTAACTAGTCTACAACATGCCTTAAGTATACTAACTAGTTTACAATATGGCTTAAGTATACTAACTTGTCTACAAGATGCCTAAACTATACTAACTAGTCTACACTATTCCTTAAGTATAATTAACTAGGCTACAACATGACTGAAGTATACTAACTAGGCTACAACATATATTGCCAAACGATATTGGCCCAACATTGGTCCATTATTGTAACCCGTCTCCCATATACCGATTAAAGACAGAATGACTTCTCAGTCTACACAGACTAAAGCCGTGTTCACACTCACGTCTTAAACCGGTTTGAAACGGCCTTAAACCTACTTGAATGACTCGATCCGAATTAACTGTTCAGACTACAGGCATTTTAAACCACTTTCAAACCAGTTTACTCACACCATATCTTAATCCGGTTTGACAGTCGATTCGGATTCCCTAGCCAGAATGATGTTAGGCTACCAAGTCAATAAATATGCCGGAAATAAATACACCTGTGTATAGTAAAGGTGGTACAACCTTAAATATTGACATATTCATTAATTATGTGGAATAAATGACAACCATACAAATGACAACCAATGAATACTATAGTCGAGGAATACACCAACCACTACGTTTGCCCCGCCAAACGTGTGTATATATGGTCATCGTCATTCTAGTGGAGATAAAATATATATCCGCTCGGCAACAATGCCACGTGTGTATGTAAGTATGTGTGTGTCTTTATGTGTGTGCGTGTGTGTGTGTGTGTGTGAGAGAGAGAGAGAGAGAATTTCGCATTGAAACTGTTTTCACGTGAAAGTTGCTTGAGTAAGAACGGTGTGAATGTATGTTCTCAAATCGGTTTGAATCAAATCGAATTTCCCAATTCGAATTGAGGAATTAGATTTGAAAGCTTAAGGCTTTACTTCCCAACAGCACGTGTAGATACAGAATGGCGGGCTTTGCGTTATGTCTCGTGCTCGGAGATGGTCAACCTTTTATCCTCTATAATTGTTCAGAGGTACCGTGCACTCTCTACTGCATCAGCAGTTTGAACTGGAAAATGTTCCATGGCCAGATGGAGGATATTCCTGAGTCAGGAGAGGAATATACCCACGGAGACGCACTTCCCGGCACGTACACAACGCAGTTTACAGTTACAATAACTTTATACATCATATTAAATCAAGCATATTGTAAACACCATATCATTATTATAATTATTATTATTTCGGACATTGACAGGTATAGCCTGATTTCGGTGCATTTTAGGTGCGATGAACTCGCTTTGTTATAGAAGTAATTAGAATGGAATATTGCAATATTGAAATTGTTGCAATGACAATTCATGGAATCTATATGTCCATTTCTTATGAGTGACAAAAGCTGATATAAAGGAGATGATCTGGGAGATGATCTGGGAGATGAACGACATCTGGACACAAACCTGCGATTCTGGAATGATGGTGCTCTTCTCAGGACATGCTCCAAGCTGAGTGTGCTGCCAGGTGGACAGGACGACAGGACGCAGGACATAGTGTTCATGCTCAGTGCTGCAGTCCTGGGGTTGTGGCCTGGTGTCGCTCTCCTTGTTGAGGGTCATGATGACTGCATCCATGGTGATGATCTGGTTCCAGGGAGTCAGGACACTGGCCAGCTTGGTGATGAATGGCTGGCGGATGAACTCCAGTTCCACCGAACCTCCGCCATTGACCAAGATGTCAAACCTTGAAGAAAGGAATGAATACATGAACACATGGACAGGAAAGGAAACAAGCTGCATATTCACATATTTACCTAAGGAAATGGAAAACATGTATAGTGGGGTCTATTCCCCAGACCTGGACCCGGAACTGGATCAGGACTTGCGGTCTATTTCCCAGACCCAACTCAATTCCCAGCAATCTGATTGACTCACATGGATAGGGTTAGGAAAATATTTTATTTATATTTTGAGTCATATAAGCCAATCAGATTAACAGGAATTGGGTCCAGGTCCGGTGGATAAATCTCACCAAAATGTGACCAAGTATTATGTTCACTACTTATGCTAAAGAGAAGATACACTGTCCCACGGATATTTACATTTGTAGTCTGACTTACACATAATCAATGCTAATCTGCTCCCCATAACACATATACACTGACAGATACACTAGAATAACAGTAATAACAGTACACGTACCACAGAGTAAGAGCCAGTTGGGGTAGAAATGAAATAATGCCTAAAGCATCACTGCAATGATGCAAGGATTTTATAGAAGAGTTAGGACATTTCCAAATCCAAACACTAACTGGTGGAGATGTAAAAGAAATATTTTAAATCAGATTGCTCTTATTTGCAAGTGCCTAATTGCTATGTACAAGTGTTCACTACAAGAGTGCTTTGGTCTCGTAATAGATACAAGAGCTTCGTGAAACGACACCCACGCTGGTTTGGGGAAGTAGCATAAAGCATGTTGTACTTACACTCCATCCTCTCTGGTCTGTGTGAAGCCATACAGCGGTTGAGCCACGATTCCTACTTTCACTCCAATCAAGTGTGTGCCATCTTTCATCGTCACTTGACCTCGGATTACGGACACTTGACTGAAAAAGACAAGGAGAACATACATAATTTAAAATGTCATTTACAACAAAATTATTTCCACAATTTGTACTTATATAATTAGTTGTATAACAAATAGCATGAACCTTCTTAATTATTTCTTTTTCTTTCAAAGATTGGCTTGTTTTGCTCTGGCATCTTCACAATTGTGCCAGGATGTCATAGAGCAAACAGGAGTTCACTCCCTTGGACCATGTTGTGCTGGAGCCTGATCATAAGTTGGTGCAATACAGTAAGATAATACAAGCCATGCAATGTTTTTAGCCATACAAATGCTTTGTTAAGTTGGCCCTATAATGACATTAATTAAAATTGATGAAATGTCTTCCTAACACTCGGGATACAATTGGGAAAATGGTACCAGAAATTAATTCAACATTTGTGATGCATATGGGCTGTGTAATAACACTTCCGTAACCAACAGTGTGGATTTTGTGCTTCATAAACAATTAATATGATGTAACTGTCACAGTGTGTCAGCAGTAGCATTTTATATATATATATATTACTCAGAATAACTAATTCAATACATGTGCTTCATATGCACCAATGCCCAAAACTCACGGACGCACAAAACTGTGAAATTAAATATCACCAAGATTGAATTTTCAGTGATCTCTCATATAATGTGGGTTATTCTCGTAAAACTTCAGCCCATTACGATCAATATCACATCTAACAATTCCTTTCAAACTATTTATTGCTATAATTATTTCCATAACTGAAAGCACGTTTGTGTATCAAATTAACTCCACTGAAAGAGCACAGCACGTAATTCAAACAAGATTTTGCAACACTTGCACTTGTTCTACACAGTAAATGTTTATATTAATTGCACGCAAAAGTCAAAGTATGTACGTCTTGAAACCAAATCCACGCAAATACAACGGAAGTTGACAGTGAGTGGGTTTGATGTCAATCTGGCTGTCACTCTCCATGAAAAAATACAATATCATCGCATTATCTTTAAGTGGATGCTCCAGCATGAAAGTTTATAAGCAGCTGTGAAAGTATATAAAAGCAGCCGTAAATTCTCACTGCACACTTCTAGGGAGGTCTGTTCACCTGTACCATCTAGCTTTCAACATCAAAATACCCCAATTAAACGTCAAAAATACCCCAATCAAACCGAGTGCATTTTCTCCATGTGTGTGGTGTCACAGCCAACATTGAAATAAAACATGTGCTCGAGCTTCAAAGTGTAAACTTTAACGTCTCTTGAAAAAATGATCAGATCAAATCAAATTTCACTTTACGAGGAAAACAGACATAAAAGTATGCTTTTATTTTTTTTGGTCATCAAAATCAATTTGTAAACTTCAAACAGTCAAGTATCATCTTTCATGTGTTCTTTTCACTCGGTGTTGAAATGTACATCAATCAGTGCTGATTTTGACTGTGACACTGTCAAGTGACACATGGAAGAGGAAATATTTCTGATGTACATTTCACATATCATGGTCACAATCCATTTGCAGCAAACAATCAAATACTATTAGCAACTAATCTATGACATTTAAAATACATTTGTTTGAAAACAGCTTCTTATTCTAGAGTACCACCATATTGTTAATATAGAAGTGTTTATTTTTTAGAAAATGATTTAAAGTTTTCCAAACTTTCTTTAAATATTTCGTTGTTCTATGGTGTTCATATGGTTGGAAAAGCCCCATGACTAACCATCACTCGTAGCCAAGACTAGTAGATTATTCTTATTTAGACCACTAAAACCCCACACATTGGAACTGTAGGCCTGGGTCCTATTCCACAGAATGATCATAGCACTACGAGAGCCGTAACTCGATGTACATGTATAGCAGTTATGACCCTAGGGTGGGTGGTAGAACGTTTGGACTTCTGAGCCAAAGATCCCAAGTTAAAATCGAGTCCCAGGAGCCCGGCATTAATGTTCGCGATACTGATACAATACACTGTCTGTACCGTGGCAATGCAGATATCATCCTTGGTCTGTCAGTACCAGCCGGTGCTTGCAGGTTTACTGAAACATTCAGCGCTACGGAGGTTGTGGGTTTCCTCCTGCCCTAAACTGACATTGATCTGTGAATCAGGACCCTGCTTAGGATTTAATGTTGCATTTTTGGTCTTAACTTAACCACTGTGCTAGAAAGATAGAGGTTATAATCCTTCAGCCAGTCTGTAGGTTTTGCCATTATTAATGAGCATTGAGCATTATCTCCTGTTTTAGCCAATCTTCAGCAATATTCTAAATGAGAGCACACATCCAGGTAGGACCATCCATTATAGCATATTTTAATTCAGAAATGAAGACTATCACTCAACAGCCTAATTTGCACAGCTGCAGACAATTTCATTAATATTTCAGGTAAACACTTCCGCAACAACTCAAGCGAAAACACAACATCTGTTCTCCAGAAACAAAAGGTGCGAAAATTTGAATTAATCCAAAGTAACAATTAAGACCCTTTTTTTAAAAATGGCGCCACACAAATGGAAACCATTCTTCAACAGACAGCAATGTGTGAAATTCAAATCAGTTGAATTGAACAATTTCTCAGAATGATCTGGCGTCGTCGGAAAACAATTCAAAAGATGCGAACAAAGGGCTTGCGTTAATTTCCAAATGGTCATGGACACTTCAGTCTGGCTGCACGCTTCATGGAGTAATTTTGATGCAGGGTTATGCAAAAAAACGTTGATGGGTCCACTGGCAATTGAAAGGGACGCAGAGGGAGGAGGCTAGTATTATGAAACATTCAGATGGTAAAGAGCGGCCTAGGACATGGTGAGAATGCCTCAAATGAAAATTAAATCAGCGTAATTGCACACATTTTTCGGGGTTAAAAAAGCAGCACATCAGGGGTTATCGAACTTCTGTCAGAGTATTTAAGTTGCTGACTGGAATTTTTGTAACATTGGGAGCTGAAAGCCAACTTGTGCAACTCTTAACAAAACTTGTCTGTCCGGAGATTTGATGAGACATACCAAGGTGAAAGAGCTTAACCCCTGTAGCATGTCCCAGATGGACCCAATGTGGGAAATTAAATTTCAAAAATTAAATTCAATCGTTAAAAATATTAATTTAGTTATTTGTGGCCTTTTCATTGAGTGATATTCACAAATAAGGAATCTCTTGAAGCTAGCACATGAAATGTGACAGGAATATCATTAGAAACTACTCTGCACAATTTTCATCGTGTATTCAATTCAATAAGTAATAAACATTTCATGGCAAATTAAATTATCTTTTTTCTTTTCTTTGTTTTTTATTTGGGGGTTTAGAGCTGCTATCAAGATTCTTTCACTCATATCACAGCTTGTCAGTTTAGGGCAGGAGGAAACCCTCAACATCTGTAGCATTTAATATTGCAGTAAACCTGCAAGCACAGTACATCCCCCTCCACACACAAAATCATCTTTGGTTGTTGATTTGGGGTTTAAATTCACTTTCAAGACTGTTTAACTCACATCATGGCTTGCATGCAAATATACTGCTTGTACTAGTCTGGTGGTGGTGGTGGGGTTTACTGCTTTGACAGTCACCTTCCAGCTTCGTTGATTTCGGCAGACTGGTCCCTCCTTGGGACGCATGTGTCTCACAGCATGGAGCTGGAGAGCGTTGTACGAGTCTGGGTTTCCACCAGTTGTTATAGTGTTAGCCCACTTGGAGCATCATACCGCAGATAGAACATGGATACCCCACTCAGACACAGTACACTGATTCCGACCCAACCAGTCCTTGCTTTACCTCTTTAATGCTGAGTGACAAGCAGGGGAACAACAAGTAGTATCTTTTAACGTTTTTTGGTATAACGTGACTGGGGATGGAACCCGTGACCTTCTGCACTCCGGGCTGACGCTCTAACCATTACACCATGGAACCGGCACTACATCATCTACCATCAGCTCTTGGGTACATGTTGGCCACACTACGAGTACAATACTGACCTCTCGTTGAAGGCATGTCGTGTGGCGTAGGTCTGAACGCTGTTCTCCTCGATCAGGAAGCGCATTTTGTCGAAGAACGATGCCGTGGTGCTGGGCGGCTGCTTGCTGAGCAGGACGTCCTTGGGGTCTGGCGACGCCTTGCAGTAGCGGTCGTGGCTGCACACCTCCATGGCACAGCAGTCTGGGTCAAGGCAGTCCAAGAGGCCATCTGATGGTCAAGGTCAAATGGGAGATAATAATAATAATAATAATAAATAATCACAGCAAAAAAACCTGAGGTGAAAGTGTCCTGCTAGGATCCTATCTGATCCTGTTACTATCACCATCAAAGACATATCATTGTATGATTGACTTTAAAGTTCAAACATTATATTTTTTTAAACTTACTATCTCATCTTGATCATTCTGACAGAGATACTTTAAACAGATTTTAACAAAATGAATGGTGAACAAAATGTGTTAAATTAAAACAATGAATGTCTAATAGAAAATATTACATTCTACATAAATCCTCCCTAACAAATATGTCAACGTAGACTTTCTATGATTCACTCAGACAACATTTATTGAACATTCCCAGTCTTAATGGACATCATATTCTAATTCAGATTACCAAAATGTCGACATGCGGGTGTATGATCCAATATGATTCAAGCCATATTCGAAATGAAATTACATAGAATATCACTGTCGTGATCCCCTCGGCAGCGTTACAATTGTTCGTGATCCTAAGTAAATTTTGCTCAATGGACTCAGACAGCTTGTCATTTCTATGAGTGATGTACGTTTGAAGAACACTTGAAGAACCGTGTCTCCGTGACGTGAATATGTCGTAGAGACGAGCCCCGAGTGGAGAACAGACACGAAGTCTGGCATGTCCCAACGCAAACAGTGTGATGAGTCTGGTTCCGAGTTAGTCACCAGAACGTATCAATTAATTAAACAATCTTCCAATCACTCACCGTCGCATGTACGAGACGAAAACGATTTGGGTAATGTTACTGAATCAAAGCCTGTGATTCACAGTGATAGCGAGAGAAATGACGGACAGCAGTTTCGTGTTTTTTGTGTGTGATGTACGTGACTGTTTGTGTGATGTACGTGACTGCGTACCGTTATCGTTGTCGGACATGTCGTCGCACTTGGTCTCCTTGGCGATGTTGCACGCCGCCCCTTTCCATCCCTCAGTGCAGGTACAGTTCCAACCCTCACGGAACCTCTTGCAGTCACCGTGGTTACTGCAGTCATTGGGACAGCCATCTGTTCAAAACAAGAAAACACAAGAGGTCAGGGGAAAAAAAAGTTACGAGGCAATTTGTTAATGTGAAAGTGGTGTGATGAAATGACATCATCAAAATCAATTCTGTAGCCAATTTCGAGTGAGTGACAAAAATCCATTTGAGATATTTTAGCACCCATCAAATCTGTCTCCCAATATGGTTCTAAATAGTGTCGTTATGATGCTATCAAATTTACAGTAATTTCATTACGCATTATAATCAACATCTCTCCAAAATACTCAATCTAAATGTTTACAACTAAAATAAATGTTGTACCGACTTTGCATATGTATATATAATACATAAATTGATTATGGAGTTTAACGTCGCTGCAGGAATCTTTCACCTGTTTGCAAGGATGTAAGTTTACAATGAAAGTTGAACAGAATTCATATATTTCTGAATATAATTTTGTATACAAAATCATATAAAATCTATAATAATCTAGTATACAATAATAAAACATAAAAGGATATTTCATCTTAATAAACATAACTAACCAATACACAACATATAATTTGGAAACACAAAAAATGTTAACAGTTTTTCCCAGGTGTTTGTTACCTCTGTAAAATTACTTTTACTTGGCATTTGACTAGAGTAATTGACTGATATAGTTTACATTGTATTTCCATTATCAATTATTTAAAAATAAAAATGACACATGTCTGTAATGATTCTGATTTAAAGAAAACTGGACTAATTTATCAACATGTCTGTACAAAGAACTTGCACGACACCTGATTGGTCGAAATCTTCAACTGGTTTGCATTATGTCACACGTGTCAGCCATGGCAGCTGTGATTGATAGGTAACCGTGACAACATGGGCCACGTGGCTTACGGTTATATTAATGATAATTTCTAAACAGAATCATGATAATGAAAAAAAGTCCATCTGGAAACTTAATTCTTACTGAATAATTGTCGTTACAATTTTCTAACATAATAGAATACAATATTTTTAAAAAACAAAAAAATTCTGTTTCATGAAATCATCATTGCAGTAATCGGATTCTGCACGTGAACAAATATGAGATCATTCTAGATGACAAGACAACTTGTAAAGTGTGAGTCTGCAGACATTCTAGATGACAAGACAGCTCGTAATGTGTGAGTCTGCAGACATGGTTTACAGCTTCATAACAAACAATGATGTAATTATACTAACATTTACACCTAATCATTTTGAGATGCCCCCATGGGATTCAAACCCTATTTTAACCCATGTGCCAACACTTTCCAGTAACAGCGAACCTTTCTTATTTCATTAAGATCAAAATACCTAGAAATTAATACATAAAAAAAATCTTAATTTTAAAAGATTTATTATTTTTTGTGTGTGCATATTTTTATTTGCACAGATTCATTTCTGATTAAATTTCGTTAACAAAACTTTCCTTTTTCTGAAACTTTAAATTATTTTTTTCACTTTTGAGATTTGCCGGTCGCAATGATTTCCTAATAATGATTTTGCATAAGGCAATTAGACATTGTCATAAAATCATTTAAATTTTATCGTGGAATTGCTAATGTAGCTTTTGATGTTAAAATTCCATTTTGGGCACTTTCCCTCTCTACTAGTCAATTTCCTGTCAATGATACAACTGAGAGCTATACCACATAGTGATGCTCGAGTACCACATGGCGATGCTTGCACAGCATTATATAGCATGTCAATTGCCAAATATCTGCAGCAGCTATTGTTTCCTGGAATTGTTCAATTTAGACACATGTCAATCAAGTGCATCAAACAGGGCAGGTCCTTTAATCTTCGTTCTTTGATCAACAAATTCATTTAAATTCGCCTTTTTTACCCTCGAGCAAACAAATTAAATCCTAAGGCCATAAACATTTTAAAAACTCTTCCCGCCAAATAACATGAATAAACTATTGAACCTCCATATAACATGAATAAACTATTGAACAAAACTATTATAACATAAAATAAAATACATATTCTGAACCTTCATAGTGTCAGAGCATCGACAGAACCATACAGTAATTAATTTTCTTACATCATTACGCAGATTTTCAGTCAATACACATCATGCATATTTCTTGCCGCCATCATTCAAAACTTAACCTTTGACATTTTTTACGCATAATTGTGGCACTATCATCACATCGTCACTCTGGCTCTCTGCCTTTTTTTCCCATCGCATTGACGCACACAAACCATCTCTAGATATATTTACTCTCCAGTTTATCAAAGCTAATCAGATCACTTACAACATGGACATAAAGTGGCCAATTAGGTGTCGGCACTGTGAGCAATATCCCACCACAGTTACCAAAATGTCAGCGGGGACGACCAGAGATATACTACTTCCTTCCAACTGACCTTGGTGCTTCCTTTCTAACAAAGGTCAAAATGGTACTAAAATACTAGCACAAAATATTAAAAGAGTAAAGTATAACAAGGACCCTTGCTTTAGACTTGCAGCATATGCATGAATTTCATTTTTTTTTAAATCCAAAAAATAAATCAATCAGAGATATACTACTTCCTTCCAACTGACATTGCGATGTATTTAAACTCTCTCTCTGCAATAAGCAATCTGGACGTGAGATTACAAACTTTTTTGAATACTCTATCATGCCAAACTCTAAAGTTTTGTTTACAAATGCCCATATTAAATTTGAGCTTGAGCATGAAATTGTACTCAAAACATTTCGTAATCTCATAGCTGGAAATACCCATATATATCACTAATTTTATTAATTTGTTTATTTTAATTTTTTGAATTGGGGTTTAAAGTCACTTTCAAGATTCTTTCACTTATATCACGACTTGTCAGTTTAGGGCAGAAGGAAACCTGCAACATCCATAGCACTGAATGTTGCAGTAAACCTGCAAGCACCAGCTGGTACTGACAGACCAAGGATGTCACTCTACAGACAGCGCACTATCAATATTGTGTCAGAAATGTAACTTTTGTGAACATGCCAGGCTCCCGGGATTTGAGCTCGGTACCTTTGGCTCAGAAGTCCAAACGTTCTACCGATGTGCTACCCCCTGCACCCCATTTTATTAATTCATCACAGAAAGAGGGATAAACATTGGTTCCAAGGACATGTCCAAATTCATCTTGGTGGTATATACCACTACATTCACAACATGCGTACCGATGGTGCAGTGTTTTCCATTCCATCCGCGTTGACACATGCACGTTCCGTTATTGCAGTAGCCGTGGAGCTCACACCGATGGTCACACTTGACCTGGTCACAGAGGGCGCCGGCAAAGCCCTCGTCGCACATACAGCGCTGGTTCTTGCAGAATCCGTTGACACACTCCAGGCGACAAATCTCTGTAAATAAAAACGCAAATAACACTAATTTGTTGCATCAACAGAATCACCGCCACACAGAGTCCTCCCTGGACAAAAGTGAATGTCCCATCATCGAACGATACCGAGACCAACTATCGGTGATCGATAACGAATAGAACTCAAATAACGTTAAGCCTTTCAGGTTTTTAATTAATCAATTAAACAAGATAACAAACCTGGGATGGAATATTTGCTTTGTAACAAGTTGTAGACAAGTTCATCCAGTTCAGAATCAACAGGGACAATAGAGTCTTATTTAATCAGCCAGATTTTATCCTTATGTCATATTTATTAAAAGATTTAAAGAAATTACACATAATGGCATTACCCATAATTAAAGCTTGAAATCTTACAATACATTTTGAGTGATTTCAGAACAAGGGTTAACCCCCTGCCCCCTCGTAGAAATGAGTACAGTGTACAGAGTACGTTCAAGGTATAAGCAATAGCCCACAATATGTAGTATTAAGCTTGCCTTGGCTAAACATACATGCTGAATATTATGCGGATTATGAACGTTGATTCACACAGACAATGAGTTAATACCATGAAATTTCCAACCATTAGTCGAAACAAAATTACTCTTTTTATCACACCATGCACATATATAATACTGTCTGCCGTCTGTATGTGTTGGTCTGTGTGTGTCGTGTCTGCCACTTGGTGTATACAGAAACCCTGGAGGAATTAAAGGCACAATGCCGAGGTTGTCAATTTCAGCACTTGTTGGGAGCAAGCATTGAACAATGTTTATTTATTTTTTTCACCCCAGCTGGTAGCGATGAACCGCCATATGTCATTCAGGATTTATTTGATTTGAAAACAGAGGAAATATCATGACCTAGTACCTACACTTTTAATACTTTCATCATGAGCATGTGTTGGGTCCTGTTCATTGTATTTCACCATAGTTGGGTCGAATCTTTACAAGACATACATTGAAAATGATTTTTATTGCCAATTTTCCGGGAACAGATATTATGCTTTAGCGAAACTGGCATTTAAGCATCAGTGTAAATGTAATTTACATCTGTTATTGGTTTGAACTTCTTGAAGCATAAAAACAAGTTGAGAACTTAATTTGAATCCATGAACACTTTAATATGAGTTGACAGTAACCCTCCGAAGTAACAGTAATATACCTGTCATCGCTACAAGTAAACAACTATTTCTGTTAACATTTAAATATAAATGCAGCACTATGATCTCCTGCTACAAGCCATTTTAAACCTCCTCTAGAGGGTTTAAGAGGGTTTATCATTTTATTGGTGGCCTGAGTACTGCTAATTACCAATGTTTACTGTCGCCAAGTATCGAAATAGATTTATATTGCATTCAAATTTGGCTGATCTGGGGAAATGAGAAGGGACTACCAGTGTTTTGAAGTAAATATCAAAATAGAAATTACCAGTCTTTACTGACATTAAGTATTGAAATAGGAGTGTATTGCATTCATATTTTAAAAGGCTTGATGTTGAGTACTTGACAGGACGATGTCAATTCATACAGAGTAGCTCAAACCAATTGGGTTTTAGTCAGAAGTTTGTGTGCAACATGGCTGCAGCTAATTCAGAAAATGTACCTGGTTTTCATACAAACTGAGTAATAGTTCAATTATATAGACAGGTATGATTAATGTGTGTATACATTATACCCTTTCAATAGCCAAATACAGCAATCAACATGTTCTTGCAATATGTCATATGAATTCATAGTACATGTATATATAACATGATAGTGAATTATTGTTTTACAGTGCCCATAAGTGACCACATGGTATAGTAATCTACCATTATCACAACAATGTAAGTTATTTGATCGTATTTTTTATTTTGTACAATGCCAGACAGCTACACTAAATTGGATTCATATATATTTAATCAAATTATACACTGTCATAAAACGTCATTCACGTTAATTATTGTACGATGATATATTATACAATATATGTGTGCATGTAGCTAGAATTTGTATGAGTGATTACAAGATGCACAGTAGGGGTAAATTATGGTGTATTTATCATGAAGAACATTGCCTGCTTCACATGCCATTAGAATGTCATATTTAATTAATGATAATTTATCACAACTATGCATATGTTGAGGATTGCCGCAATGCAATCTTGTTTCTCAGTCTAACAAAATCTAATTTCAACTCCTTTATTTTCTTTAGAAAATTAATTTCATTTACCTCTTTAATCTCTAATAGCCTTAGCTAATCAATCATCCTCTATTTATCCATTTAGTCATATCTCTCCCAGATACATTTAGTCATATCTCTCCCAGATACATTTAGTCATATCTCTCCCGGATACATTTATTATCTGGTTAAAATGATTAACATTAAAATTGAATATGACATAAAGTAGAATACAGTGCAAATAACATAATATGCAAATAACAAACAACATTTGAAACCAAACAACAATTAATATGAATCCATGCAAACAGTGTAGATAAAACAATTTGTGAAACGACAGTTGCTCCAAGATCATGCAATATTCAGGTACGGTACATACTTTACCTATGCAAAGTCCCAATGATGGTATATTAGTGTATGAGTCATTTAGTATGGAAAATGAAAATTAAAGAGCTTGAGTCTGGCAGAATCTATGCAGACTATGGTCTTGACTGCAGAAAGACAAGTTCAAGAGTAAAGGGAGACAATTCCCTGACGTTGATGCATCATGGGCACAGCCCTTCATGCCATCCCATTAATCACAGCACCATATTTGCATCAAGTGGTAGTTCGAGCTAAGGCACGTGTTGGGGGGGGGTTACAGGTATAGCCCTACTGGCTACATGAGATTATGAAGAATGAACTCCTTTTCTTTAAAAAAAAAGGCATTCGAAATCGAAACCCACGATGCACTATCTCGTCCCACGATGCATACGTTACCTGTTTCGCAGTCCACTCCCATGAAGTGACGGTGGCACATGCAGCGACGAGCCTCGATGTCGTACACGCCGTGGTCATGGCAGTCTTTTGCGCATATTTGTGTGACATTAATTTTGTCGGGTAAGCTACATGCGTCTCCTTTAAATCCCTTGAAGCAAATACACTGCCCATGTACACATACTCCGTTCCCAGAGCAGTTCGACACAAGACAGTCAACTGAGAGAGGGAAGCAACAGAAACAGTGACAGATATAGCAGGCACACTAAAAGAGAGGAATATATATATATCTATATCTATATCTATATCTATATATATATATATATATATATACTTGTATATGGTTACAACACTGGTGGACATCGTGCAAGGGAGATAACTCTAAACAAATTCCACCACAGGTTCAAATTGTGGACAGAAACATTCTACAGTAAGAGAGTGAGTGAATTATTATTAAATTACGTCACAGCAGGAATTTTTCACCCATACATGACAATTTTACACTATGACTTGTATATTTAGTGCAGATTACTTCTAGAAATACGTTGATGATAATAATTATTATCAATTTCAAATTAAGAATTGAATAAAAAAATTCTCATAGTACTTTTATCGACCATTTTTTTTGTTTTACGTCACTTCGAGAATATTCCTCCATTTAATAACTTGCACAATGTCCTAAATCCTTTCAGTCACCATGTCAATGTATCATTAGTTAATACTTTTCTTTGTTACATCAAGCAAAGGAAAAACATATTAAACAATGTCAGATAATAGAGAAATAATATGATTATGTTAATTTTCCTGAAGTTTATGATGACGATTTACATAACATTGACTTTGTGACCAGTGGATGAGGTATGAGATGATGCAATGTTGTCAGAATTCATTAACAAAGAGCAAAAATTATCATTTTCAACTTCTGTGTAATCCAAACACTGTTCACAATTCATTTCTTTATTGCACAACATTTTATTAATTTTCCAGAACGTTTCATTTCAGATGTAAATTCGCCACTTATTCTTAGATTTTTCTCTTTATCCGTCTTCTAATTAACATATTCAACAGGCATGTTTTGTCAGATACATAAAGCTATCCATCATTTATCTCTTTTCTAACCAAATGAAAACTATATTTGCATAAAAGAAATATGGACAATTTGTATATCATAAGATAATCTGAAACTATCTCACTCATCACTCGGGAAGAAATATCAATTCAACGACTTATCAAGCAACATCTGTCAAATCTTTGTGAATTCTTTCCCCCCCCCCCCCCAAACCCACCCCCAGAAATGTGTTTTAAATCATTTCAAGACTTCCTGAAATATCTGCACCTGCCCTCGACAAAATTATGGGACTTGCCACATCTGTGGCGGCAGGGTAATGCGTCTGTGAAGATATACGTCATTATATACACAAATACGTTTCAGTAAAGCCAGATTCTGTGAGAACGTGCATGGAGCTGTAATCTTTGGTTCGGTCTAGGATATTGCCACCCCAAGGGACCCTGACAGGGGATACATAAATATTTCTCCATCTCTCTACTCTTTCTTTCTCTTACAGGCATACTGTTATATTCTTTCTCCTCTCTCTATCTCCTCTCTCACCACAATGACACTGTATCTGTTCTCTCTCCACCTCTCTTCTCTCTCTCACACACACACACAATCCCTCTTGGACTTCTTTCTCTCCACTTATCTCTCTTTCTCTCACATACACACACACACACACAATCCCTCTTGCACACTGTCTCTCTCACATACACACACACACACAATCCCTCTTGCACTCTCTCTCTCTTTCTCTCTCTATTCTGCAGACAGACAACCACCCAGCCAGCACAACAGAGATACAGCACCAGATACATTGTGTAGTACAGACAAGCAGTCCCTCCTTGTTGATATCTGTGTGCCAGCCCTCTTCCTTTGTTTGATAACATTACATGGAGGTAGGTGGAATGTGGCACTATCTGCCATTACTGTCAAGTCAGGAATTAATTCTGGATAACACATTCTAATTGGCTCCAGTTCCACAGACTTTTCGGAACATTAAGACATTAGTGTCTGAATACATAAACCAGGCAATAGATACACCACCTCAAGGCATAGTTTTGCTCTGCATAGATACAACTAAAATGTTTTTCATACAAATAATTTATAGTTGCGATATTTCGCTTCAGAAATAAGCAATATTGATTAAGATCAATAATAGTGTATAGAATCAAACTATTTTTCTATAAAATATCAGTTTTGTTCAAAGAGATGTTTTCTGACAACATGCTTGACCTCACACAAAGAGAAGAAATATCAAGACTGAAAAAAATACAAAGTTCATACATTCCATTTAGAAGTATTTTTGAACTTTATATAGTTTTCATTTAAAGTATATACAGGTATACGTGAAGACAAAGTGTTCATAAAATGTTTATCACACAGAAAAAAATAATAATTCAACTTTAAAATATTGACCACAAATTAAAGTATAATTTCAAAATGTACATAACATTACAACATTAGGAAATAATATACATAATATACACTAAACATAAATGACATAGTAAAAAACCCATCTGAAGACAAAAAACTGAATGTGAACATTTACCATGCTGAGGAATAGTACTTGTAATAAATATGCCCTCAAACAATCTTCAGCTAGCAAGGCTTCCAATAGAATACACAGAAAAAAAATCTACCTATCTATTTAGCAACTACACTGAGTAATGAGGAAGCCGTTACAAGATAAACTGTTAAGGACTGCATAGGAAAAACAGGTCCGAGACATGACAGTGACAGAAGACCAGCAGGACTACTTTCTACGAAGTTCCGACGCTGTCACCAGATCGACACGCCACTGTTTCACCTGAACTCTGCATTGCCAAGTCAAGGGGCAATTTTTCCACTGCTGTAATCTTGTTACTACAGCCAATTCAGTCTTTCAAATCACATGTGAACGCATACTTTTGAAATTGGAAGAGTTAGTAATTAATGAACTACTTTTTTGTCCGCCTGTGTACTTTCCTTTCGAAAAGCACGATTTAAATGGGGGTCTATTTTCTGCCTTATTAGATTGCGAATGTCTCTAGCTGCTTTACTGTCATTAGAAACAAAACATTTCGAGATTGCTTTTGGCGTGAGAAGAAGAAAAAAGATATGGTAGTGAAACGAAAATGTTTTGAAGTCGATGTTTGATTTCTCATGTATAAACTATGATTCAAGAGTCATGCAGCGAGTTGTCGTGTCCCTTTAGCTCTGAGAAGCCCTTACTTCCATTTCACTGGGCATGCTTTCAAAATATCCCCAGGTTTAAATTTCAGAATATTACGACAGAACAAATATATTAAATGTTTTCCTAGACGATGTCAATTATTGATACAAAACACACATAAATACTTGAATGTTGAAATACATATTCTACAAAATTGAAGATTAAAGAGCTATGATAAGTTGGTTCTGAATGTTTCTATGACAATTCAATTAATCAACAACAAAAAATCAACAGAGTAGTGCGTTATCAGATTAACTAATATTCTCAACGGACAATAAAAGTAATCTTTCTCTTGAAAATGAGTGATCTATAGTCTTCACAATGATTAAATAAAATACCGGTTTCACCAACTCAATTACATATGCTCTTGTCTGTAATCACAACTCGATATTGCTGCTAGCTCTCTAGCAGGGAAGGACAACAAGTATTAGCTGACATGTGATTCGAAAGTAAAACATTAACAAATTTCCTCCAATGGTGGAAACTTATTATAATTATGAAGACAGTAGAATGGAAAGTACGAGTTCACGTGTGAGTTGAAAGTAAAACATTTAAAAATTTCATCCGATGGCCGGATTAACTTATTTACGAAAACTGTCCAACTTACCAATTCCGCAGTCCGGTCCTTGAAAACCTTGGAAACAGACGCACTGTCCGTTGATGCAATGTCCGTTGCCGTTGCACGTGGGAACTTGGCATTCATTTTCTCTGTACTCGCATTCGCGTCCTTTCCAGTTCTTGTGGCATTTGCAGACACCATTGGAGTAGATGCCATTACCATTGCACAGAATGGGACACTTTCCTGAAAGAAAGACTGAATACTGAAAATAGTCTTCCTTTTACATTGATGAATAGAGAAAGTGTATCTGTAGTTTATCATATCAAAATATGGAGATGCTGCATTTCAGTGTTGGGTTTTGTTGCAATTATTGTGATCACACTTTGTTAATGGGCATTCATGTCTGTACTGCATAATTTGTACATTTATAAACATGAATTTCAAAGTAGGACATTTTTCAACAATTTTTATTGATCTTTCATATTGTTCAACAAAAGCGCAACCATATGTAGAACCATGCTTCGGTCTAATGCAAAGGAAGTAAGAATAGTGGTATTGTAATATCCAGTTCTATGATTGGTTGCCAATGCGAGCATACAGCCCGAGATATGACACCAATGTTGATTCAAGGTCTTGGAATTCAATATCAGACTGCACATGGTCCAGCCACATTTCTTGTGACAATTCAGACAATAGTTGTCATTTTTTCCCAAATATTGATATTAATTCCTTCCATGTCTCTTTATTTACATTTCATTACCACCTCACCTAACAACACAGTGAGACAGTTGGTTAATCAGCTGACAATAGCGTATAATTTGACCTCGCCAGTTGCGACTGTTATGCATAAATGTGACACTCGCCACTTGCGCTAACTAATGGGGGAAAATTGACTTCTGCCATTCATAGTACATTGTCGCCATAGTGCCATAGTCCCAGACAGAGCGACAGCAAGAGGGGATATTTGATTAGTACAGGTTCTTCTTGCATGACTCTAGACAGAAACCAGTCTGGCAAGACTGGTAATTTTTGTACTGCATCTTTTGTTCCAAAACAATGCATGTGAATTCCCTACTGCCCTTGGTGTCCCCCTGTAATAGAAAGATATCACGGAGGGGCAGTATTGCTTCAGGACATTCTCACAAACAATTAGACGGCCATATTGATTTCTTGACATTTCAAAATAATAATTTGACATGGGGAATATGGCCTCTGAGCTGCAGTGAGCATAGGGGATTGGGACCACCCACTAATGTTGTCTCGGGGAAATTGGGCCCGAGCTTGTAAAATGAGACAATTTCATTTTTAAATCATGATCTTTTTATTCCTCCAAAGTTCATCCCATGGTTATCCGAAAAGAAAGAGAAAAAAACATCCATATAATCAAGTTGAGTCTGTGCAGCCATGATATGTCGATAGCTGGAAGTTGACCAACCTGACACGAAGACACTGCTGCCAACGTTGATTAAGGAAAGAAACAAAACATGACTCCTTGCATCAGATATCGTTTCTCTTTGTCTCCTCTTTCAATATTTCAATATTTCAATGTATTACTGGATATCCAGTAAGCTGAATAAACAGGCCATTAAAATAAGATTTATTTATTAACGCGCTATTGCTTCAATTTAATTGGCTGGCTGAATTGAGACTTTGAACCACTTTCAAGATACGTTAACTCGTATCATGGCTTCGTAAATTTACTACAAACTGAACTGATGAAAATGTGAACATTGCAAGAAACAGTAGGAATATTGACAATCAGTTGCATTCAACTTTTAGTTTAAATAGGAAATACATAGAATTGAATGTTAGTCTGCAGAGTCAAGAGCTAATACCATCTTTTCAATTCTATATAACAACCACACACAAATCTGCAATGTATGAGTTACATTGAGGCCAATAGCTGAGCACAGCTGAAGCACAATCCTGCATCATTGTGACAAAATCTAAAGAAAATGGTCTCGATCCCCAACAATGATTGGCTATGATGTGGCACACTTGCTGGGAAATCGGACCCGAAAACAATAGCCATGCATGCTGCCGCACAGAACCATTACAGTCGTTAGCGGAGGCCAACTGCCAAGACTGAGAGGGACGTAGAAGGAAGTTGCACTTAATTCTGGCTTTTGATTCTAAAGGTTTTAATTCCTCTCCGTGACACTTTGATTAAGCTGGAGCAGAGGACTCATCATTCGTGATACACGTCCACGTGATTCCGCCCAACCATCCTGCATTGCATGCAGCCAACTGTTAGCTTGCTCTCATCAACAGAACACAATGGTAACACTAATAGAGTTCCAGGCTATTCTCCTGGACAAATGTCATTTATTCCGAATTTGTCACGGCTGTCGGGTTGCTTCGTATTTCTCCGCGAGGACCTCCAGGGAACACCCACAGGTTTCGACAAACCCAGGATTCCCTAAAAACCATTCGTTTTCATATTTCGCTCGGCTGTTTCTGTGATGCCAATTCCATCACTTAAACCAATTACCGATGTGATCAGTTTGGGGCTTGATCTTGCGGAAAAAAAGGAATTTATTTGTATTTTCTGTGCCGTGTCGTGTATCAAATCCTCCACGGAGGGTGTCCATGTTGATAATCTGGCGGATCCCCGTCACGAACAATGATAAATATTCCGCAAAAAAAATAATTTTAACCTTGTTATCACTCTAGCCGGACAACCATCAAGTTGGGGATTATTTCATCAATGAATTACCCCGTGGCTAAAAGGGGACAAGTGGGGGATGCCGGCTCCCAAGTGGGATTCATTCACAGACTTGTAGGGGACACTGACGGTATTAGGGGACAGTCTCTGCCGATGAGTCACCCATTTTGAATAATATGTTTGTATGGGACTACTCCTTCAACTTGGGTCATTAATAATACTTGCTCATCGGAACTGGGAAGAGTCAGGCAATGTCAGAGGGCCATCAAACAGTTGTATCGCTTACAATGGACGGCTGTTTATTTGATCGGTCCACTCGGCCATTCAATTCAATTCTATACAAACACCCAGCATTTAATTTGCAGTATTACGAAGCCAGACTGGGGTCAAGATGGCAGAGAATTGTAATGATGGTATTGGACATTTCAGAGTTCATCTTGTTGAAGCAACCAAAAATGCAACACATTATAGCATATTCCAAATAAAAATTCTGCAGATTGTAATTTATGCAACACATTATTATTGCATATTTCAAATAAAAAACTTATAATAATAATTTTGCAGATTAGACATTTTTTTGGTTTGTTTCTTTGGCTGAGTGCATGTAGAGAAGATATGACAAAATATGTACTTACTTTCCAAACAGCTATCTCCGTCGTATCCAGGAAAGCAATGGCACTTTCCAGCAACACATCTTCCGCTGCCATAGCAATGCCCTGGGCAACCACTCTCCATTCCTAAAACACCAACACATCCATGAAATTAGCACAAAATCAAGGTTAATCATCCCAATTAATCATCTAACTCAAGGTTAATCATCCCAATTAATCATCTAACTCAAGGGTTATGACAACTCATCATTTCATATAAGTAGAAGATTGAAAAAATGATGGGAAATTTTAGGTCATGACTTGGAATTAAATGTATATGTCCAGATAAGTTATTTTCCATTATCTACCTGAGTGTATACTCGAAATGCTGGGATAAATATGATCGGTGTCCTCTGCAAATGTCACGATGGCTAATTATGGGACTAATTAGGAATAGAAACGAGTGACCTAGCCTGATATACGGTACTTCAAGAACTACTAACATCTCACATTGTCCTATTCATTGTCTGTTGTTCATGATATACAATGTTCTATTGAATTTTTTTATTGCAAATCCTTAATGGTACTTTCATGAAGAGCTTGTTGTATCAAAGTGTTACTGCCATCATATCAAGTATGTCATGACACCCAAAATGAACATCAAGGTATAAATTGATAGTCTCAGAGAAATCTAGACTTCCTTAATGTTCACAGTGAATGTATTGAATAGGACTTGGGGGGGGGGTTAGAGACACTTTCAAGATTCTTTCACTTATATCATGGCTGGTGAGGAAATCCACAGGAGGAAATCTGCAACATCCATTGCATTGAATGTTGCAGTTAACCTGCGAGCACCGACTAATACTGACAGACCAAGATGATTACCTGCATTGCCATGGTACTGACAGCGCATTGTATTCTTGTATATTGGAAAGGTAGCTTTTGCGAACATTGATGCCAGGCTCCCGGAACTGGATTTGAACCTGGAAGCTATGGCTCTGGTCCAACATTCTACCACTACGCTACCATCATATAATGGTTCTCCTCAAACAGCAAAGTGTATAAAAACAAAAAAAAAAACTTTTAAATTTATCATAGGACAGTGACAAAGTGAGTGAGCGAGTTATTATTTACACCTCTGTAGGAATCTTTCCCCCATACACTATGAGCGTAGTGGTGAGGAACACTACGCCAAGGTCCATGAACACGGTGCTTACTTATATTGTCAGCCTCGAGGGTAACGGTCTGAGGGTCTTCATTGTCGTTGTACACACTGAGGTACCAGTCTCCAGCAGTCAGGAACTCCACCAGACCCATGTTACCACGGGCGTCCAGCTGTAAACACAGAGAACCAGGACTCACTACTGGAACAGCACCACAACCACAACTAAGACATCTAGAGACATGACGGTTACTACTGCAGCAGCATCAGCACATCCACAAAGACTTATGTATCCGATGGCCAAGACTTCAAGAACAGATGTGCTGATTTTTTTTGTGATTCAGAGAGCACAATTTTGAAATTTATGCTTGTACTACTTCCTATTGGAATAGCACCAACACAACCACCACCAAGACAGTCCAGAAATAAAATAAATAAATTCCACAGAATGATAGAAGCACTACAACAATTGTAACTCGATCTACATATAATAGTAAGTTACAACTCGTAGCACTATGATCATTCAATTGAACCTGGGACACTAATTACAATGACTTCTGGAACAGCAATGCTGAATCTGGTAGGGGAGACATGCAGGCTGTTCATGAATTTGACTTTGCAAATAAATGTAGGAGTCCAGAGGTACTTATGACCCACTTTTGAAAATCATACTTGTAAATAAATACAATTTAAGATGGACAGCTTTTAAAATCTCTTACTTTTGAAGCCGCTCTCTTTGGTCTTCGCCTCGTTCCTTTGGCAACTCGGCTCCCTTCGAGGATCTTCACAAAGTCGTACTGTATGTGCGTTGGAGGGGCGCTGCGTCTTCCGTACACGCCTAGCATGGCCGACCCAGACAGACTGAAGTTGAACTGGACAAAGCCAGACCTGTCTTGGCCAAACTGACTCAGCAGGAAAGACTTTGGTGGAATCTGTTCAGTTAAGGGCTGGCCAAACATCACTAACTTTGGAATGGGCTGAGGTGTTGGTGTTCCCCATTGGCTTCCTGAAGAACAGAAAAAAACATACATTGCATTAAATCCATAGTAGGTATACAATAAGGTCTATTATATACATATTGCTGGCCCAATGAAGACAAGGAGTAGGCCAATCCCACATCAAAAGGATAATTGAAACATCCATTTGTATTAATTAAGATTTCCACTACAATTTAGTAAAAGTACTAATCCAACCAGACTTAATGATATTTTTAATGGTTCAATCAATTGTATATGCATTGAAAAGATGGTGGTTAACCTGTTCCCTAATGAAGTCAACCAGAGACAATCTAAATCTAAATCCAGCACAGAAAAGTTTAACTAGGACAACAAAGACCAAATGGAGCATTTGGTGATGAGAACATTACAATGAAACATTACCCTATGTATTTATTCAATACCAGAACACTTCCACAGCTCTACATTTCCCAATGGCAAAGGATAAGAAATGATGATTCCTACATCAACCACATTGTAGTAAAACAGAAATTTGTCATTCAATAAAAGGATATCTTCAACTTCAAAGGAATATAATTTTGAATGGTGGTGTTGTCACATGAAAACCTTAATTAAACTCTAAGGCTTTAATTTGACAAAGAAATTACACCTCCCTGAAAATAAAACACTGATGACTTAACTATAAACAGAATTTGTGATCTTTAACTAAGTATTAATGTTGGCAGACAACCTATTAACTATAATAAATGCAAGTTGGTAATTATTGCAGTTTTTTTGTTGCAAACTAACATTGTTAGGTGTGTATTTTGGTCCCAGTGTGACTCGGCTGGCAGGCAATATGTCTAGTGTAATTTACCATCACAGCTATACAATGCCATGCACATCACTCTTTATTTAATCAACATTGGAATAAATGGGAATAATTCAGAGTTATAGACAATTGTTGCAACTAGCGTCATCCCGGGCGCAAAACACAAGGCACTTGATGAAACAAAGGCCGTCCTTAATCATATTAAAGAAATGTTAAATTCAGGAATTTATTACCGAAAATTCCATAAATGAGTAGTTGCCATGGAGACTTTTTTAATTGCCTCCCCAAAAAAATCAATCTGATTGTGTTAAAAATACACAAATGAGATTCAGTTGGAAGTCGTCTTTCAGGCTTAACAAAGACAATGACTTGAAAAGCTATGCATCACATGCACATGCATGTATTATCAAAAGACATCTGTAGAATAACTGTCAACAGTAGGAACTGACAGGCACAGTCACAGATGTGGCACAAATTAAACTTGGGATTTCGACGACAAATATGTCGTCAAGGGAGAATTGTAATGAATTTTCTAAAAAATTAATGCATAATTAAAAACATTACTTTGCAATTATTCTTCATCACTGGCTACATTATCAGGCATTTTGTGAGAATCGTACTTGTACTGGTGTTAACAATAATTCCCCAATTACGTTGAGAATACATCTGGATGTGATTCTAATCGGTACATCCCAAGATCAAACTACGACAAAATTATCATACATAAGACATGGTGAACCACATTTAATGTAAAAGAGTGACTGTGTGTCCTGTGATGTTGCAATACATCTGTCTCCTCATTTTTTCCCCCGCCTACAAGTTTAAATACACGATTAGTTTACGTATAAAGTGGTCTTTTGACAAAAAGGTTCGGGATGCCTTCTCAGCTAATCTGACACACATTTCACTTTCGCTCCACGTCACAATCGCAGTGATGGACGAGATTATCAGCCAGTGGAATCTACAACTCCTCAAAGAACCTCTTTGAATTTCACCCCTACCGATGGCGTGCTCTTATCAACAGAAAGCAGGAGCCTTAAAAATCGCATTACTAAGAGACCTACTCCTCCGTTCTGGTACAATCTGATAAGATTATTACTTAGTCTGTCTATACCTCAGTGGGGTTTTAGAAAAGAATGGGTAGTGTCTCGATTCAAGCAATAAATACGTCACTCCTGTCCGTGGAATTGACAAATACCTTGGATAAAAAAAAATTAAATTATTTTTTTCACTGGTGTCATTTTCGGATTAAATTCTCAGAGAATTAAACAAACCCCTAGGGAAGGAATGTCATATGGCCATGGTCCATATTGACGATGCCACTGTAGTTTAAATGATCAAAGCCGTGAAAACATGCTCTACATAATTAAACTACAGAGTCTTGATCAAGTTTCATATTTGTGAAAGCCTTGAAGATGAAAAAAAATCAACATGGAAATGTACATGACTGAGAAGCTACATCTTTCCTGAAGACAACGAACACCCATAGAGAGACCAAGAGCACCTATAGATAGACCAAGAATACACATAGATAAACCAAGAACACCAATAGATGGACAAAGAAAACCGATAGATATGACTAAAAACACATCATAGCTAGATCAACCAAGAACACCCATAGAAAGACCAAGAACACCCATAGATAAGACCAAGAACACCCATAGATGAGACCAAGAACCAATAGATAAGACCATGAACACCCATAGACCAAGAACACCCATAGATAGACAATGGATCAACTCTCTAGACAACCTCCTAAAACATTTGCCGAGGAATGGGGAACACTATCCTCAGACACTGAGACGTTCTAGCATTGCAGCTGTGTATGCTTGAAGGCATGAAGAAAGTACTTGAAGAGCTCTACAGTGTCAAACTTTGCCATTCCACTGGAGCAAGACCTGCCACCTGACACCTGCTGGAATGTCCTGAACATGGAATAGTGAGTGTCAGAATAAATACATGGGACTCCTCCTGTCCTGTCCTGTGAGTGTTCCTGGAGACATGCCACCCTGTTTTACTATTTCAATGGTCTCAATGGTGATCTGACTGTGTTGGCAATAAGATCCTGCAGTAACTGTGCTAAGAATGGTGCAGATGAAACCAGGAATTTGTTTGTCCATTATGTATGATCTGGTTGTATTGGGATAAGAACCTGCAGTAACTGTGTTAAGAATGGTGCAGATGAAACCAGGAATTTGTTTGTTCATTATGTATGATCTGGTTGTATTGGGATAAGAACCTGCAGTAACTGTGTTAAGAATGGTGCAGATGAAACCAGGATTTGTTTTTCCATTATGTATGATCTGATTGTATTGGGATGAGAACCTGAAGTAACTGTGTTAGGAATGGTGCAGATGAAACGAGGATTTGTTTTTCCATTATGTGTATACCATAAACCAATGTGTAAATTATACTCCCTTTATGCCAAACTACCATGAAGAAGGAGCCCTAGGACACACACACACACACACACACCACACACAACACACAACACACAACACACACACACACACACACACACACAAATCAGAAACATTTACATTATTGGGTAAACATTATATTCTGAAAGCCTTATACAAAAATAGCCATCTGAATGTTCATACAATATTGGATTCATAGTACAAACTGGACATTTAGTACTAAGTTGAATTTTCTTTTCTTTATCTACTCTTCATACAGAGGTGTACCTTCCAAGAAATGTCCATGTTAACTTCATTACCAGAAGAGATACAAAGAGCCATACATTTCAACCTCATGTCAATATTTATATATTTCTTTCAGGAAAGTGGGCGGCGATTTACGAGATGCAGTGTCAAGAAAAATAATTCTTGCAAGAATGCTGCAGCTGCAAGTCAACAACAGCTTTGATATTTTGTCACCAATTCCTCGCTCATCAACCCTATCTGAATCACATGATCCTAACTTCAGATCATACGATCTTCTATCTTACAATGAGCCGTGCTTGAGAACTGTTTACATCACCACAATCTCACCAAGTTGAAAAATTCAAGGATATAAAGTAAATGTTTACCCAGCAAGAGCTATTTATTGTCATGGCTTAATTTCCACGAATGGCTATACTGTAGAAAATCGACTGTATCAGAGATATATAAACTATTAAAGTAATGCGAAGCAAATGACGGCTGTGAAATAACAAACTGCGTGGAGAAGTTTGGAGATAAAATGGCTCCTAGAACAGAGAAGACATTGTGTAGGACAGGTGCAAAGAGAACAATACACTGTGGCTGGTCACAAGTCTCTTAATGAGAATCCTGTTCCAGACATCAACAAATGATCTACATGCACTAGCAAGAAGATCCCAGTTGTAATCCTCTATCTGGCCCAAAGATTACAAAACCTTTTTGAGTACAATTTCATGCTTACCTCAATGTTCTGTTCATAAATCCCTATAAAAACAATTGAGCTTGAGAATGAAATTGTACTCAAAAGGTTTCGTAATCTCAGTGCCTGATCTCGTATTCTGAAATGTTTGACATTAGAATAAACAGCAGTTATGAAGCAATTCTGTATCAAATTGCATCCACTGCATTAAATCTTGCAGAGAAAGGTGCACTATTGTACATATTTTAAAATCTGCTATAGAAGATCTGCTACTGAAGATACAGGATTGTAGGGACAAGATAAGAAGGACCAGCGACAAGACATAACTTGGTAGTCTTGATGCCAACATCTGTTACAACACTGATCACAGCATAATCTTGGGTGGATTAGGTGCACCCAGTCAAACCTAGGTGATAGGATTAGGGGTTTATTGCCAGTTTTACCAAAGTATTTCATATAAATCTGTTTAATGATGGAGTAGAACCAGTAACAGTTGTTACAGGACCCATGAGCTCTAGCCAATACAGATGGTCCCACCAGTGCAGACCTAGATCTCAATCCTTCTAACTGAGTAGTTGTAATGCCATTCTCCACTGTATTTCCTCAATATTACACTCTACAGAAACTTCCTAGCAAATCCCTGCTCACGATCACCATGTTCCTTATTGTAATGTATATTTGTACCTCATATGCTGAGGTTCTCAGCCTGAGTGAATAAAGGTTCTGTTCTTTTCTCTGCTGAATGTCTGGGGTATACTGAGAGGATGTGTTTGAGGTGTGCTGAAATGTAGCAGGTAGTACAAGGGTGCGTTGAGAGCTCGTATTGAAAGGGTATGTTACAAGGATGTGTTGAGATGGTATACTAAGAGAGTTTTCAGAGGTACTGACTGTGTCACAAGGGTGTGTTGAAAAGGTATACTAAGAGTGTTTTCAGAGGTACTGACTGTGTCAAGGGTGTGATGAGAGGCTGTACTAAGAGTGTTTTCAGAGGTACTGACTGTGTCACAAGGGTGTGTTGAGAGGCTGTGCTAAGAGGATGTATGTGACCTACCTGGTCGTATCGTTGAGTATCCACTGCGAGACAGGTTGAAGGCACAGTTAAGGTGCTGTAGCGTGGGGTCGGAGTTCTGTGCAACTTTCTCCTCCTCCTCAAACATTGACATAGCTGAAACACCCAAACATACATCCGTCAGCATGGGAATTATCTGTCACAATATGAGAAGTATCTGTTACAGCATGGGAATTATCTGTTGTAATTTGGGAATTATGTCATAATATTGGAATTATCTGTCATAATATAGGAATTATCTGGCAAGTGGGAATTACTTGTCATAGCATGGGATTTATCAGCTCAGGAGTTATCTGTCTCAGAATGTGAATTATCTGTGACAGCATGGGAATCAATGAGATAATTTGAACTTTATTAACATTCTCCTTGCTGGAGGCAACTATAGATAGCCAACACAATCTAGAATGAAGAAGGTTAATAAATCACATTGTCCTCTCATTTTCAACATGAGGTCCTAAAAGTAGCTATTAAATGTTTGAGGCATGAGTCCCTTTCAGGATTCCTGATTAGACAGAGTGACATTGATGTATAACATATACAATGGTAACCTGGTTGTATGTTCAAAAAAAGAAAGTTGAACATTTACTTTTAACAAGAAGGTTTTCAGTAACAAGAGAAACATCTAAAAGATTTCACTCACTGACAGGCCGTGAAACAATATCCGTTAAAAAAAATCCTGGCTGAATCCTGGTGAAGCATCACTAGGCATAGTAATTCAGAACATACCCAAAGACCTTTCACTCAACCCCCTCATTGAAAACAACTGTGTGTGGAGCTCTGTTAGCCATAATGAGCAGGGAAGAAATGGACCAGTATCACCTGCATGACAGGTTAAATCTACCTATATACCGTGTTATCCTCATGGGAAAACTTAGCCGAGGATCTACAGGAGTCTCCCAAACCACAATCATGTTAAATATTTCAAAAGGACATCTTTAGACATGTTACAAATCAACACATCAGATTCAGAGCTGTAAAAAAATACTGGAAGAATTCAATAAGGAACACTCTTCAAATGAAACGTTTATGTAATTGCAATCCAATAGATAAATTAAAATGAACCAGGAATCCAAATCATGCATCGAGAGCCTCAAATATCAATGAGAAATTGGCAATTCTCAAGAGATGTCTGGCCAGCACTCTACCTCTACTTCAACAGAAGTAATTGTTGAAACCAAATCTAATCAAAGAGTCATTAACACGGGATAAGTTTCACCGAGGATGCCCATGTATATGATATGATTTTCTGGCACATCGGCGATGGGTTAACCAACTGTCCAAAGCAAACACCCCAGCCAATCTCATCCTCTGCACTTGGCTGGGAATTGTACAGGCCCCACCCCACTATATTTCGATTGGGAATCGGTGGCATGGAAATGTGTGTATCAAATGATGCCTCATTATTCAGACATCAACTTCAGAGGAAAATTGGATTAATAATTTTTATTTGATAATTCAATATCTTCTGGTATTTTGTGTTATAGAGAAAATCTTGAGCTCTTCTTTCAAGATCATATTGTAAACAACTAACCTTACATAGATCTATGGAACAATATTTTTACTATGAACTTGCTCGAGTGAGTAGTGCTAGATTCTGTAGTGATCAACTTGCTGCAAAATACTGGTTTAAAGCAATATATCAATTCTCTTCTTTGGAAAGGCCATTTCAAAGGAAAACTTGCTTTGAAATATCTATGTAATATTCATACATTAACTGGCAAACATGTGATCCAAAGCTGGCCTTTTAAAGTTTCTGCACAAGTTTCACAAAACTGGCATTGCTTTCATTCTATATTTACCAGGAAAACTGCTCCCCAAAAATCAATCTAGAGTTATAAAAATGGGTTGTATAATTTGTTATATAGCAAATATCCTCCTGCAAATGATAAAACATTGGGCAAAAATGTCTGTAAAATGTAAAACTTGATAAATGTAGTTAAGAAAAAGAAAACAAGACTTTTAGATGCCATCAGCTTTGGAATGGAATCCATAACTGAATCTACAGTTAATTAACGATATGTTCTTCAAGAAATACATTTGAAATTGCTCTAAACCAAGAGGTTGGAACCAATATTTATCTTCCAACGTACAGCTCCGTGGATGGTGTGCGCAAGCCTATGAAAGGGCACAAATTACATTCACACCTTCTTTATATTGCAATCAAGTATCATTGGCCAGGACTCAATAGGCTTTTGAAAGACTAGAAGAGAGCTGGTATCAAAGTATATCAAAACAATCACCAGCCAGATCCGAAATTTCCCGGAGAATATTGCTGAGGCCTCAACTAAAAGACCAACGTTTGACCAGTAAAATCGACAGTAATGAATCTGTGGTAACAAAAATCAATTCACTATCTGCCAGGAACAACTTTGCCTGCCATGTGATATACAGTCAGTTTGTCCACAATATCCCTTATCGATTTTTCGTTATTTTCTTTTTACAAAAAGGTGGCAACTTGCTCCTAATGCCTTCTACTTTGGCCGATATTAGTTCTTCTCCAAGTGATCTGTGATAGCCCATCTTGTTTATATGACTGTTTTCTGTATCATCGGATGTGCTGAGAAGATTTATCAAAGTGAATTTTTGTGGGCGATCCGTTTCTTCTCTTTTGGCATTCCATTAAATTTGCAAATTGATAGGCTACGAGAGGAGAGAATTTGTCTCAAAAACAATGGGGGATCCTAGTGATGATATTCACAGCAGTCTAGAAATCAATACTTTCCATATCATAAACCATACAAGATATTGTATGTGTGCTCAAAGGTCAGCTGAGAGAGAGAGAGAGAGAGAGAGAGAGAGAGAGAGAGAGAGAGAGAGATGAATAGGATTTACCAATTCCTGGCCAATGTTTATGTATAGACCAGCAGTAACCCTCATGGGGGTTCGGTCCCTTTCTCATGGCTTAAGCCAGCAGTATGCAGGGTATGAAATTACCATTACAGGGGACCCACCAATTTCAGGTGAAATACTGCACAGATGGAATTGATTTCCCAGGAAATTAAGTCAAAACAAACACTAGTCCATGTAGGATAGGGGCCATCCATAATTAACACAGGGACTAGGATGTGTATGCATGATATATGACTTGTATTAGGCCCATTCCTCAGTGACTCGAGGATGTGTAATTATATTGCATTGCCATCACATAATTTACTCCGTTGGCAAACTTAATACATACTGTTGGTTTTCCCCGAGAGCTTATGGTACAGGATAGATCGAATTTGAGAGCATGTGCACGCAAACTTTGTTCCAAGAAAGGACTGGAAAGTATTGAAGTACTGGTAGAGTGCTTGTACAGCATGTTGATTAAATAACGTTGTGCTGAACATAAATAATTGTGCTTTTTAAAAGACTTTTACTTTGTCTCATTAACGAGGAAGGCAACTTGGCAAAATATCATTCCATAGAAAATAGTTCATGTTATTCTCATACACATGGGAAATATAGTTATTAAAGTGAAATAATTTTCTACAAATGTTAAAAAATATATTGATGAGTTGCTTAAAATTCATGCATAACTTCCAACAATATTGATAATACTTTTCAAGATTTTTTTTTAAAGTAATAAACTGAATAATTACAAATTCTTCAAATTGTTTAATACGGCTATGTGATAAACACAGACAGGTATAGAAGACAAAGGGAGGTCACTCCCAACCTGAACAAATAAGAACGGACAGTCCTGAAGGTATTAAGTTGATTTACAAGTACCCAACGATCTCCGTTTCCTGGACGGATCTCCGTTTCCTGGACGCGTGTGTCCTGGACGCTCGAACACTGCACTCAGTATCAACACTGCACTCAGTATCGTCTATATCATCTAAAATTAACATCTTATAATTACAGTTTCATGGCAGAAATACCCAATACCATAACACAATGCCTTTCGAAGCTGAAACGCAAGTCAATATCGGAACTGACAGGTTTTTGGGTGAAATGAAAGTCGGTAAGGCGGAGAGAGAGTGCGGAATGAGCGTGGAGTGAGTGTGGATGGTGTGCGGAGTTTATGATGAGGATAATCATAAAGAAGTGTCGCAGACGTAATCATCCAGAATCTCCACGATTGGTCGAAGCAACGGCTGCCCTCCATGAACACTCTCGCAGAGGACAGTCAGCAACTGAGGCAGAAACACTGCAGCCAAAGACTCGCTATGTTATTAACGAATTTACACATTTCTTTGCATTGTTGTCGATCTAGCAATATTACATTTCAGACGTGATGTTGCAGTTATCAAATGGCTTTTTTGGTACAAACTCATACATAACATTTGGTATTAATATCAGCTGATGAACTGTATGATGATAAAAGTCAAAATGTCTCCAAAATGTATTCAAGTTCAAGAAACCAATTAAATCTAAAAAAGAATGGATGCTGTTCGACATTAATTCCAATTTGAAATTTTGAGTCCATAACATGCATAAATGCTTTTGTGACAGATTACACATGTTCTTACAACCTATATCAGTTTAATGCTTATTATTGTCTGAAACACTCCTATCTTCACAAGTTCTTCAAATTTAAACAATGGAACAAACATGACATTAGAATGTGAAAGTGTATAACACCTTGCCAACTCAAAAGGCTCAGATTTCCAGGATAACATTCCATTTTCAAAAAGGAAAACTTTCTAGTCACAATTAAAACACAGCCATGCTCATTATCAGCAAAGAACAGTGTGAGAAACGCGTCAGAAAGCCAGGCAAGCTTAGCAGGTGGCACACGTTCTAGAACCTTTGGACGATTTGCTGTCGAAAGAATTCATCTGGGGGAGTAAAACAACACAACTGTAAAAAACACGAAGCTGTCTTTCACGGCACCAAACGATGACAATAGCCGTCATCCGATGCCTCTACCAAGTCGGAAAATTGTCTCCGTCATCATTAGTGCATACAATTACATCTGGGGAAAAACACCGCTTATGAATATCAGAACCTACCAGTATTTGTGATACTGTACTTTCCCAATTCTTGCAAACAGTTAACACACAAAGAATGGACATCCTGTTGGCAGAGTGGGGGTCCATTTAAAATCTTTGTGAGTACACCTAGGTGTACAGTTAAACCAATCAGCCGTTGTTAAGCAGTCATTATGTACGCCAGAACCTGTGTGATTCTGCAAATCATCACGCACTAGGTACGTATATATGCACTAATATATATATAAGTTGAATGTTTAGACTTGATAGGCAACTGTTGGGAATACATCCATCACTGCTAGTTTAATGAATAAACACTACAAACAACCTATACAAATGTTTTCCTCCAATGTATATACTTCAGAACATTGGGATAGAAAACAAATGAATGACTGACATAACCTACATCATATTTGTGCACCTACTGTTTAGAACTCTGTAAGGTTCAGTGAGAATCCAATTTTGTCCTGTGTAAACTAATACAATATGTATGATGAGGTAAGGAAAATAATTATCTTGACAGCCACGATGAACATGTACTCATAAATATTTTTCCGAGGCATATAATGTTACGCGCTGCATTCCGGAAGTACTAAGGCATATAGCATTACACATACAATACGCATTCCAAGACGTACATCATACCCTTTCTCTGGCAACAACACAACACTTGCCGACTGATGCCACCATAAGACATTTATTTAAACCATAAGACATTTAAGTTCTTGGCAACCGCTGAAAAAGTGGGATGCCGACTGTTAATAACATTTCACATTTAACGGACAAACTCAATATCTGCTCAATATAAATTACATACAAAATCAGAAATAGTTCAATTCGAGGCAGTTGCCTTGATCTAAGCATGTCCTAATAAGATGTGAAAACATTCATCACAGAAGGATGAAAAGCTGATTTATTTGCCCCCGTTGGCAGGATGACGGCTCCACAGAGGTATGAAGGTTCATTAGGTGTCTATTGAATGCAGAGAGATGCAATCAAGAGGCAATTGGGGAGGAAGTTGGACATTCACAGGGAGAAACGACATGTGACAGAACGATCTGCTCCGACACACCTCTGACACACTGAATGGCCCTTTTCCAGTTCTAAGGATCAAGCAGTCATATGATAACATACAGAAAATTATGGAAAAAGATTGGACTCCTACACAATAACCTATAAAACTACCTCATCCGACATACATCTGACACATGAAATGGAACTTTTCCAGTTCTAAGGATCAAGCAGTCATATGATAACATACAGGAAATTATGGAAAAAGATTGGACTCCTACAGAATAACCTATAAAAAATACCTCATCCGACATACATCTGACACACCAAATGGAACTTTTCCAGTTCTAAGGATCAAGCAATCATACAAAAACAAGCAGGAAGTTATGGAAAAAGATCATAAACATTTCAAATTGGCAAAGTATAGAATTGCAACTTTTACATAATTATTCATGGACATTATTTTTAGTCATGTGTAGTACATAGCAGGAACTTTAACAAAGGCAGGAGAATGAGAATGAGAATGCTCAGAATGCAATGCTGGTCTCTGATGAAGTCTAGCTCTTCAAACAGGTGTCAATTGCTATATGGGAATGGAATGTCTACCACCCAACTCTCACACAATAACGATTCATTTTAATATACTTTACTAATGGTGTACCGACTTGGTGGTCATTTGGTAAGCACCCAAATGAACATCATGTCTCAACCACAACCCACATATTACATAGCCAGACTAATTTCTCACATTTCTTTCAAGACTACATCGCAATGCTCTCAGATGGATGACCTTAGGGTAAAGATCCGAGTATCTTGTAATTGAGTTAATAGGGATTGTGAATTAGGGGATGAATTAGCTGCAATAAGAGCATGTAATTAGTGGGAGATATCCTGAGCTCAGTGCATTTGGATCAGCGTTACATGGTTGAAAACAGAAATAATAATGCATTTGCACGTTGTAGCTTAGAACCTGGGTTGGATTGGGGTGGGGTTGGATAGGATGGATGGCAATTGGGTGGGATAATGTTGTGAATGTCATTGGATAATATTGGGTAATACTAAAATTGGGCCATGATTGGTATTTGATCAGGCTGTGATTGTAATTAGATTGTGTGGGATCTGGGTGTTACTTTTTTATTGGAAATTTAATAATGATTGCACTGTAATTGTTTAAAATGACTTTGATTGGAACTTGATTGGATTGTTTCTTGGGCTATATCGATGTATTCCGAAACTATTTCTTCACAGGCTCATTCCATACTGACAAGCATACCACTTATGTTCATCTCAAAAGCAATAATATCCTGATCTCTATAGATATTTTTACAAATTCCACCACAGTATTTACTCTCACAACAACATGGTTACCAGCATGATTCAACTCGTAAAAGGTCAGACTCCTTGATGAACGAAGTAACACAATGGCTACTCCTCTGAACGAAAGCCAAAGACGAGGGTTAACCATTGCTGGGTCACTGATCCCACGAGGGCAGGTCCATAACAGTATTCATATTCATTTTTTAGACATTAAGGAGCTGCAAGTGCATAATGACTATGTGTAATAAATAATGTTGATAACTGGGGGAGTTAGATGAGGAAGAGTGCTCTGCTCTAAACGATGGGCTTAAAGTCTCATTACCATAGCACATTTATCTTGAAGTTTGCGATCAGGGGGCTTCGACACCCATATTCATAAATTGGGACTTTTTTCCAAGGAAGTGAAGGCAGAGCTGTTGGGTCTTGATACACTGCTATCTTTTTCTGCCACAAGTGTGATTACGAGGTGAAATGAATTCTGTCAGCAACTTGTGGATTTCCTGCTGCACAGGCGAAGATGAACAAGTTGGCCATCACGTCTTCGTCATGACAACCACTGTCGGGGTAACGGACAACATCTGTCCGCCCCGTGTCAATGCAGGGGAATCTTGTACGGTATCCTGACATGATTTCCAGATCGCCATCTGATTTTATTCCCCAAACAGTCATTTATGACAGGGGATGTGCCATGATACAACCCTTGTTAATGGCAAGAACTATTGCCTGTCAATACGGCGAAATGTACCTGCGATAATGATGACGTATGATTCGACATGCTGGAAATATCGGCAGCCTTCTGGGGATTGGTGGGATAGCTTTATATTCATTGGCGATTAAAGGTTGGAGATTGAGAGTGCATTATTCTACAAAGTATACATCATTTCCCAATATGAAGAATGTGTATTTCCAAGATTATTCACGCAAGGATGCCTAATATTTCATATTTGACAACATCATCACTCAAACTGTATATTTTGTTGCATCAACAGAATTCCTACTTTCAGTGCATTCACCCTGGCATTGTTCTCCCAATTGGATACATAGATAGAAAACTCGTCCGACATAGGATACTTTAATTCCATAGGACATTCTGGTTGTTTCCTGGAAAAGGTTTCCCCAATAAATGGATCACACAACATTGACATGATTTAAGAATGTTACTTGCACCAATGCCATCCTAGGTTAAAAAAACTTATTTCACTACAAGAAAAATAGGTTGAAAATATTACCATATGTTGCAAAATACATTAAAATGAAATTCTTCAGCTAACTAAGATAACCATGACAATTGTTATAATCTGCAACATATTAACCTCCATCCTGCTGGCAACAACAATAGGTGCATTTAACACAACAGTACACATACAACTTTAGCCTGAACTTGGTACAAGTAGAAATGTAATATTGTCTGAAACTTTGAGAATATTAGCACACACTGGTACAGATTTGACCTGGTTAAATCAAACCTGCACTTTGTGCAGTAAGTAGAAAAGCAAAACGATTTCTCAATTTGTTTTTTTTTATGACACACTGGTACATGTTTCACTTTGTCAAATCAAATCTGCACTTTGTGCAGTAAGTAGAAAAGCAAAATGGTTTCTCAATGTTGTGGTTTTATGACACACTGGTACATGTTTCACCTTGTCAAATCAAATCTGCACTTTGTGCAGTAAGTAGAATAGCAAAATGGTTTCTCAATTTTGGGTTTTTATGGCACATTGGTGCATGTTTCACCTGCGTAAATCGAGCCCTGACAAAAACACGGGAAAGTCTTGGCGCCGTCTTACCTGCAAAGTAGACTGTACAAGCCAGTAAGGCCACACACATGATGAGAAGTATGAGTGCTGTACACTTCCACGTACATCTCTGCTTCAGCTGTTTCTTCATTCGATGGCTAGCGCTACTGAACTTGGAATAGTAGCCATAGTCCTGCGAAGGAGGGTAGCCCCCCATTGGAATGGTGGGCACGCCGAACTGCGGGAACGTAAATGCTTGCCTGAAATGGTAAATGAAAAGTTTGTAAGTAATTGCACTGACATGACCACGCCCTTGATGAGGAGGAGGATGATCCAGAAAAATAATAAGCATGTAATTTCCTCATTCTGGTCGATGTAGTCATGACTATTGAAATCTTTTTGTACTGAAGACAGGGTTTTACATAGGAACATGGCTTCATCGTGTTTTAATTTAATTTAATTAATTGTGTTGCAATGATCGATTCCAACTAGGACAGCTAACAGTTATACAATGGAAGTGAAATTAATCTTATAATAAGTGAAACTGCAAATATGACTAATGGTTCCATGTATTAATCAGGCAATGTAATACACTTTTCTATACATTTTGCATGTTTGCATAATTCTTTAAATGCAAGGCAATTTCTTAAATGCACAATAAAAAAAATCTAAATAATTCGGAATTTAATTCTATTAATCTGAAACATTATTCAAAGGATAACGGAAAGCACCTTATAAACTCTCCTTAAATATCTGCTCTGAAGACGGTAGTTATCGTAATCCAAAGAGACCATTGCCTAGTGTTGCATGGAACTAAACTGCAGTTGAATCACTATGATCAGTGCACATGTCAGCATGGGGTAAAACAATGCTGTGTAGAAGACTGACAGCACACATGGAATTAGTATGGAATTACAGTTCAATAGGTTCAATATTGAAAGTCCCAAAATTTAAGACGAAAACATTGCCAAGGCATGACAACCCCTAAGGCACAGTTATTCCGACTAACTGTCATTTATCTAGACCTTCACAGGCTCAATACAATTCATATGCTCTCACCAATGGATCTATGTACAGCAACGTCTCCTTCCCATAAAACAACATTCATTTGTTAATCGGTCAAGATTCATTCACACGTCTATCTGTGCATGCCTTCATTTGCAACATCAACAGAGAAATCCTGTCTACAATAATATCAGATAAGGTAGGATAAGTTATTTTATCATCTAATGGAAAGTTGAATATGGACATTATTTACACTGTTTTTGCCATTTATTTCTAAATAATATATTGAATTTTACCAAATATTATGTGCATACATATAAAGTAATATAGTATTTATTAAAATGTTACCAATATACCTTGAAATAACCAGTAATAATAATGCAATTCAAGTAAATTTATGAGAACAAGGAAGTATTCAGATATTTCGTGTATCATGATGCAAATTAGCTAGCTAATTTCACATGACATCATTTTCATGTGACGTCATACTACTATATATAAATGCTACCGTAAGGAAATAGTAAACAAGATGACAATTATGATCGGAGACTATGTGCAAATCGACTAGATTTAATATATTCACAATTTTTAATAAAAATGAGAATTGTTGTTAAAGTTGCTATTTTCCTTTGATGTATTTATCAATGAGTGAAGCGGTTTACAATTACTGACTTGCATGTATTCCTACACGTAATTTTAAAATGTCGATTCACACATTTTCTTCTCATTGAGAAATATTTAAGCTAAACATTAGACGATAAAGAGATTATTAACCTTGTGTCTTTAGATATCGTCTATATCCTGCACTTAGGGATAATCTCTATGTATTACTCACTGAAGCTCATCTAATACAAAGATTATCCATAAGTGCAGGATATAGACGATATCTAAAGACATTCGGTTAATAATCTCTATTTAGCAATACAGAAATATTTTTTTTGAAATTTGAAATATGATGGAACCATTGATGGTGACATCATACCAATTCCTGAAAAAAAAGCAATCCAGATACTGCAATTCTTCCAAAACTAATAAAATTCATCACTCTTGTCACCTTGTCGTGCAAAGACAAATTCAATTCTTGCACTTAGTGAGATTTATGTTTGAAGCTATAATAGCAAAAATGAATTGGAAAGTCAAGTATCTTAATGTTAATCTCTTCTTTAAGCAATTTGGACCCTTCTCATGTGATAAACGACCTCCCCCCTCTGTCACCCCACTCAGAAAACAATGGCACCCGACTATCTCGGTCTGTAATTAACTTCCTTCGTTGCCAAACCTCGTTTGCAATTTGGAACAATTATTTGTTTTATGATGCAATAAACACACACATAATATGACCCCCTACCATTGGTGCACTCAAACAATGGACTATAATGCAAGTATTTATTTTTTACATGACAATGGCCAATGCACTTAAGAGTCTCTGTCCACTTGGAAATTTGCAGGAAGGTCAGCAGTTATTGCAGAAATAACAAGAAATGTAACAATGATCGTAAATGTGGAATAAACTGCTATTGTTCTCGGAGAATAGAAAAACACCAAGTCTTGCATGGCTGTCGCTAAAGACAACATTACAGGGGAGATCGCATGCTATAGAAATATAGAACAGCCCTTCCCTATGGTGCAATAGCCTGATGATCATCAATATGAAAATGTGGCATCAATTACTTTTAACTATTTCCAGACCGACTGGCTGTATGTTTATCCACTGTGGATTCAGGATAAAATCCACTGTGGATTAAAGTGAACATCTACTAAATTCAACTGCAGAAAAAAGATTTTAGTCTCAAATTTCGCCATTGTTTTTTTCTCTCTTTGAAAGCATTCACCTCGAATAGTCCGAATAAATACATCATTAGATGTCAGAATACAATTTCAATTCAATTCAAACATTACCAGTGCATTAAGAAATAACATATCTATTCCTGTAATGAATATGGCATATGTACTTGAATTCTTATCAATGAAACGATTCCACTGCTGATTAAAGCATCCATCATAACAATAACAAGAGTCAGCCAAAAGCAAATGCTCCGGAGGAAGTTTATCAATCTTACCAAGTTAAGCAAATATTTCCAAACCTGTGGATTACTCAGGAGTACACAGTATGCTGACACCTTGAAATATTAAAGTGTCAATTGCTGGGTGATATTGGAGCCAGTAGATTTGATGGATGAACACTGTTCTAACTCCACAAGTAGATCAATGGCCATAAATGATTAAATTCCACTGTGCCCTTCATTGGCCGAGCAGTAATTACACCTACATCTGACATCAAACTAAAAGTAATCACCAATTTTGGGATTAATCTTCGCGTGTGATTTCCCCGAGTTATGGTAGGCAAACATAAGCGCTGTTGATATTGATTCGTTGCCGACATTCCCGTTGTATTTGCAGTCATGGATGCGGTCCTCTTGCATGCGCATGTTTGATTTCTGAGACTTTCTCGGAGTAAAGCAAACAACAATCACCGACAGCGACTTTCTCCGCTGGTGGAGAGGCCCCGAGACTGTAACCGTTTTCATCGGACGTCAATATTCAGGGAGGGAGCCACGCTCGTTCGAACCCCAGAGTTGTCATGGGTAAATCCTGCATCAAATTCCATTAAATCCGCAAATCTGCACCTCCTTACATCAAATCACCAGGATAAACTATCATCTCGAGAACGGGAAATCCTCACAAATATTATATTTCGTCTTGGAACTTAAACAAACTGGATCATCATCGTCTCCATCCAATATGAACATGCAAGTTCCATCACACTCTTATGCATACAGTGTAAACATTCTCCTGCTCAACAGATCTTAAAATTGACCGTTAACTGCTGAAAGTCAATGATTTGAAAATATGCAAATGGGGAATTTCTCCCCCCAAGCCTGATGTGTACAATGAATGCCCCCTGCAGTGGTATGGTAATCGGGACCGAAAAGTTAATGAAATTCCACTTATGTAATCTGAAGTACTTCTTAAGCTAAGTGGCAATCATTCTTAGAGTGTGTAAACGCAGAACTGACATCCAAGTTATTTCGGCAAGTTACCAATTTGTCACGTGCGGTTTCAAAATGTGTGGACTAGTAGAAGTGATTATTTATATTCAAAGTAGACAAACATTCCTAGAAAAAAAAACATTCTATGGAATGGCTGAAGTGGTACACTTACATGAAAATAACCAGATCCAACTTTGAATACTACGAAATCTTCAGATAGATTAATATCACAACATACTCTTCCTTGTCAACAGTCCACCATAATTTTCATCTAAACTACCTTAAACATGAATACACTCAATTTTACTTTTTTCTTTTATGTTCTGCTGTCTATTTACCATCTTTCGCCCGACACATTACAATTAACCGTATTGAAAATTGTGTCGATACCACATACTTTCTAACAAAGTTTGACACAAATTACAGTCTTCTATTTGATAAAGTGAAAGCAATCTTATGCAATGGTGTTTACATAATATAGATTGCTAGAAGATACAGGTTCCTTGTGCCCACTGGGTCGCACTTGGACACAATTCCCTCGTTTTTATTGGTAAAGAACAGACAACGCCTGCAATCCTAACCATTTCCCCATCTAACTCAATCACCAGCCCACGATTTCTTTTTCCTCCAACAGTTTGCAATTGTCACTATCCCAAAAGCTCCAACACCAAATTGTGAATTAAGTTTTTCCTTGGCAAAAGGTTTCCCAGCAGACACACACAAAAAAGAGGGTCTTGTCATTCCTACGACTAATAACTAGACTCGGACTGGCTTTTTTAAAGCCGCACTAACTGAGAAGATCACTGCAGATTGATAAATAGATTGCCGAGATCAATAATGATACGCGGACCCTCGCCTGAATCCTACATGACGTTAAGGCATGCAGCGTACAATAAAAATGCAACTTGATGACCAATGAGCAATGAAGTCAGGCCGAGGTTCGCGATGAAGTCGAGGTTGAAAATGTCTTAAAGACGCGCGGCACATCAGACATGGGAACCAGTCAGCTGGCTTTGGTCGGAGCTGGCAACAATGGACATTTGAGATGTGCTGCAAAATGATTCAATAGCGACTAACAAGTCGGTTGTGCTTGTGAAGACTGTCAATTAAGACCCTATTGACAAATGAATGGTCCCAACACCTCCAAATTGAGAAATGATTATTCCATGTGCATTGTTGACCTAAGTTTGCCTTGTCCCATTTTACCCTCTTGCCTTGGGAATTGGGGAATTTTCTCACAATGACTAATGGTTTTGCTGGGGAAACTGCTTAAAGGTTGAAGTAATTTCATTTAAAACAGCTTTCAGAATAGGTTTGCTCAAGCATGTATATGTTGCAAGACATGTAAAGATTCTCAATTGTTGCTCAAAAGATACAAGTCTGACATGAATGCTTTAAGAGAACAATTATATGTATACTTGTATCAATTAATGAATGAAGACCCACAAATGATGACAAATTTACTGATAATGAAAGGTTACATGGATACTTTTTGTGTCTCTAATCTATATGGGTGCCTGCAAGAGCATTAATCATGTAGCTAGTTTTACATGCCTGTCTGTGCTTGCCTTTTTTCTCCCACCCACACAAACTCATCTAAGAGGATTAACACTTTCAAAGATCAACTACGAAAAACATACATACTTCATGTAGGAAAATAACACTGGAGTGCTTTCATGAAATCTAACACTGAATACCACTCCATCTAGAATTGACCAGTAACATCCGATGGTGCAATTAATCTTCATAAACCATAAACGTTTAACCGATAAATTAGTAAACATGTTAAATTAGTTAAACCATTGTACTAATGCATATTTAGCTGGTCAATAGTCTGCAATTTACAGTATCAAAATGCAAGAGAACACTGTATCCACAGTGCTAACTTACTGGTTTTAACTCCTCATATACCATGATTAATGATATACGAGTTGCGTTTCATGATTTTAATACACCAGTAGGCTAGCACAGTGGATATGGTGCTCTCTCATATATTAAACATGCAGACAGACATTGGTACCATACTATAGACTGACAAAATACTAGGTAAATATAATTAAGGTATATGAGTTCCATTTCATGGTTTTAATACACCAGTAGGCACAGTGGATATGGTGCTCTCTCATATATTAGTACCATTGTGCTATAGACAAAATAAAATACTAGATAAATATACTGAAGGTAAAATTTGAAACAACACTGAATATGCCATCACTTTTTACATTATTGAAAGCAACTTTAGTTAAGACTGTTTTGAAGATATTTTCATAAAGCAAATATTACTTATTACAATTTGCTGACGTCTTTCTTGAAAAAAAAGTGTTATCAATGCGTCAGTGATGTAAATAACTGTTTTGGAGCTGAGGTGGTTATACCCATTACTGAGTGCAATGTATGCTATTAATGGCTAAATTGTCAAACTGTTGACATAATGAAATACTAATAAACATTTTCCAACGATACCTTAGTGTCCTTTACTTTTTCTAACATTTTTAGCAAACATTTTCTGCATTATGGTTTTGCTTGAAGTACACCCTACTTTTCAACAAAACATGATTACTTTTCACTTTAATCAAATGTACTTGTCTTAATTGTGGCAAGTAACCCTCAAATATCACAGTTTTAAATGTTATACATTTAAAATTACCTTATTCCAAGAAATACTACACTTTAAGCTTTACATCTGCCAAAAAATATATTTTAAAGATATAATTTAGATAGCAAGTTGTCCTACTCACCTCTCTATATTGTTGTGTGCTAACATCTGCTGGTCCCCGTTGGGGTAGTTGCGTGTGGAGTACGTGTCGGAGAGTCCACTTCGACTGTGGGGGGAGGACAAGTCCAGACCTCGAGTACTCGGCACCGAACCTGATCTTGGAACGGTCCGTGGAAACCTCGGCTGCATGTCCGCTGGAAAACAAACAAGCATCGTAAACGCTTTATCAGCCATGTCAGAAAAGGGGCTCCGTTTGTCAACCGCATGAGAAAACGGAAACCTCCCGTTTGACCCTTTTTTGACAGACCCAAATCAATCAATCAATCAATCAATTTGTATTTAATCAACAGGCCACTCACTGCTGCGGTGTTTCTCCAGCATATTATACATGCTTTAATAGGCATGCCAAATTGCTGACTCAAGGGGAGAAATCATTTCTTGATTTCTGTCCCATTATTTAAATCTTTATTCCTTCACGAGTTAAGCATAATTATTGGCTGTGATCTCTGGACACTGGTTTGGAGATGAGAGGACAATTGCATGTAATATTCCATATGTACATCAAGTGGAATTCCTTCCGAGCTGCATTTGGTGCGAGAATCAATCGTAACTGCTTTTGTACGAAAGTCATATTTTCTGTTGCCTTGGTCTTCTTGCTACTCACAAGTACAGAATTACTGACCTCCTTACTACTGGTTATGGAATTGTTGCTGGTTATGGCATTGTTGCTTTAGACTTCTGTTCACAATTACTGAACAGATGTTTCTACACTCAAAAGGACTGCGCCGATATCTGTAAATTCATGATTTCTGAACTGCTCACTTCTCATCAACGCTCACAACTATCGAACTTCGTCCTCTACTCATGATTATTAAATTTGACAAACGCGTCTTGTGGAATACCATTTCAACCATGAAATGAAGCTGATTTTGAAGCATGCTGCTGAATACATTAAAAAGACATCTCATGTGACTGGCATATCACATGTTCAGGAAATTGATAAAAGAAAAACATTAATCTTCACAAATGTTACAACATCTGTACCATATGGAAAGTAGAAAGAAAGAAACTCGACTGAAGACCCAAAACCATAATCGTCCGTCTGATATAATTCTTGATGCTTCCCTTGCTAATGACAGTCATGGATCATTTGTCAACACAAATGTTCTATAATTGATTTAACCGGCTCAAATGAAGAAAGATGATCTCTTGATTGACAAGGTTGGTTGAACTGGAATCCACAAACCGATTGGTATCCTTGACTCACCAAGGAAAACTTGTCACTACTGTGCCTTAATCAACATATTATTCAGTAAAATTATGCAAATTGTTGCATTTAGCTATGTTGCTCTGGTATGAATATTTAAGTCTGCATATCAAATTTCGTCTCCATAGTTATTTTTGTATGGCATATAAAGTGAGTTTTTCTTTTAACTGCAACAAACTTGAGGTTCTAGTGTTTCATATGTGGAGTCTTCATTTATCAAAAGAAGCATCTTCTCCTTTGGGAGTCAGAATTAATGGAAGTTTACTGTTTTGTGAATGTGTGCCTTGGTCATGGCCGACGTATAAAGGCGAAAATTATTTCTCCTTATTTTCTATTTCTATGAGATACTAACGATAAAACACACTCGAATAGTCCCGCAATTCCCACAGATATAGCCATCTATTTAAACTTACGTTTTCCTGCCTTGTATGGAAAACACAAAATTTTGACTTGCAAAATTTCGTATTATGGTGCAATCCCCCGAACGCAGCTTGCACTGTTGGTAGAGAGGCGTGTTAAGCCAGTACAGGCCCTCAACAGTGTACACGTCACGTGCTGCACGGGTGCAATGTAACACCCTCTTTCTCGCAATGGCTGCCACAGCGACTAGACGTTTCTGTGTCAGCAGTATCCACCCCCCTGGTTCCCTCGCCCTGGGGGGGGGGTGGTGCTACCCCTAAGGCTTCTTCTCGCGAGACTAAGCCTAGGTTTAAAGCTTGGGCTTGCGAGGAGGAAGCAGTCGTTACCGCCCTCGGGGGTGGTGTTACACCCAAAGGTCGGGGAGGCAGCGTCTGCCGGCGGGTATGACGTGGGTGCCTCCCGACCTACTCCCGAACCCACGGGTGGGGAAGGAGTGGATTTCGTTGGCACGAAATCCGGTGACAGGGCGCCTAGCGACCTGGCACCAATAGACGTACTGTGCACAGCACCGGATCGGTGGGGGTCCGGGCTGTGGGGACCGCTCTTGTCCCTACAGTACGTCTGGCCGAGCCTCGTCCGGTCCTTCGGGACTGGACCTTGGCACGCCTGTCGGGATCTCGCCCCGCGGGGCAGAACTCGACTCGCATCGGCCACCCGGGACCCGCGAACTCAACTGTGCTTCGGTATGGTTCGAGTTCCCGGGCCTGGCCGACCCTGCGGGGCTGGCCAGGACCCAGGACCCAGGACCCGGGTCTGCGGACCTGGCACATGGGACCCGGGAACCTAGTTGCATTGGGAATAAAGTGTGGACTGGGTTCCCGGACCCGGCCGGCCTTTCTGGCCTGGCCGAAAGCCTGGCCGGCCCTTCGGGGATAGCCAGAACCCAGGACCCGGGTTTTCGAACCCAGGACCCGGGTTTTCGAACCCGGGACCCGAGAACCTAGTTGCACTGGGAATAAAGTGTGGACTGGGTTGCCGGACCCGGCCGGCCCTCCGGGGCTGGCAGGGACCCGGGAAATGAATTGCACTTCGGTACTTCGGTGCAGGCGGAGTCTCGGCAACTGGCCGGCCCTCGAGAGCTGGCCGGGACCTGGGACTCGGCACCCGGGAACCTGGCTGTTGGCGGTACAACCTGGTTTCCCGGACCTGGCCGGCCCTCCGGGGCTGGCGTGGACTCGGGAACCTAACTGCACTGCGGTGCAGTTCGGGTTCCCGGACCTAGCCGTGACCCAGGACCCGGAACCTGGGAACCCAGTGCCACTTCGGTGCAGACTTGGTTCCCGGATCCGGCCGGCCTTCAGGGTGCCGGCCGGGACCCGGGATTCGGCGGTGTACGGCGGTGCAGTTTGGCTTCCCTTACCCGGCCTGGCCGGGACGTGGGACTCAGGACTCGGTTAATCGGAACCGGGCCGAGGCTCCTGACGTCCGGGATCTGACTAACACCACGGTGCAAGTCAATCCCACAAACCCGGCCAGCTACCAGGCCGGGACCCAGGCCCAGGGTCTACGGACCCAGGCCCAGGACCTGGGACTCGGCCACTTCGGTCCAGGCTGGGTTCCCGGGTCCGGGACAGGTGCAGAGGTGGACCCACGGATCGTATACGATGGGATGGACTCTCCAACTGCCACCCAGTGCTAGGCACCCACGTGCCACCCAGAGCTAGACACCCACGTGGCCCGGACAGGTTCCATATCCATGGAGCCCGTTCGGCCACATGGGTTGGTTCCCTCCGGGGTTCGGCTTTCCGGACCCCCAGGGGAATCCATCCCAAGTGCAGGCGGCTAGGTTCACC
>JAUTBT010003218.1:0-27825 GCA_032361225.1 Lepetodrilus schrolli | reverse complement strand
GTTTAGAGCCGCTTTCAAGATTCTTTCACTTATATCACGGCTTGTCAGTTTAGGGCAGGAGGAAATCCGCAACATCCATAGCGCTGAATGTTGCAGTAAACCTGCGAGCACTGGCTGGTACTGACAGACCAAGGATGATAACTGCATTGCCATGATACAGATGGCACATCCTATCAATACCGCGTCACAAATATTGATGCCGTGCTCCTGGGATTTGAACCTGGAATCTTTAACTCCAAAGTCCAATGTTCTACCACTGCGCTACCACCCACCCTTCACATTATGTGGATTCTCTTCTATTAATGTCGTATAAAGGATAAGTTCAATAAGTTAATTACTGATGCCAAATTATTTATTTGACCAAATTGTATTTCAAAGTAATTAACTGCTTGGTTGAAATGAAAATACAATGTTGTATTTTCTATTCCTCTGTATACTAGAGTTCATTATTCATAGAGGTACAATACTCCCCAGTTGCTAATTGATTAACCCTTTCCCTGCTGAATGAATCACACTTCCCGATCTCTAAGGCATCTCTGGCTGCCTTCAGAACAGGTAACGTTAACCCTTTAACATTTGACATGCTTTGCGCTACCTCCTTTGAAGGTAACCAGATGCCCTAAAGATCACAGAATGTTAAGCATGTCAAATGTTAAAGGGTCAAACGTTAAAGATGTTCATGTGTACTAGGTATCGGCTATATTGACTATAGGTGACATGTCCGACATCCTATTGGATATGCAATATAGCTTCTATCTTATGTATTGTTCAACATGCTCTTTAACCCCCTCCCTGCTGGATTAGGTACAGACAGCTATTTAGGGCATATCCGGTTGCCCACAGCATGGAAAAGGTTAAAGTAGTGACACTGCTGCAGTAGTGACATCCAGTGACATCCAATGCAGTGTCTGACTATCGATTGCATTCTGCAGTCACCAGAGGATATATACCATGTTGGCAGTTGTATGTTTCCAACTTGTCCATACTATCCGATTGAGCTACCACTAATACCTATGTTGCATTGCGTGTATCAAGATTACCACACGTGTCCTCGGGAGGGGGTGGGGGCAGTACGGAAGACTAGCTCCGTGTTATGACATGTCCGACTTGTGAGCGTGGTTTAGGTGTTGGTATCTGTGATGCTATTGGTAATGGTATTGATGGTATTAGTGATGATATCCTGTAATGGTATTGGTGATGATAATAGTAATATCATTGTGTTTTATACATATGAAATCACTGAAGGATTTTATCTCTGTAACAAGGAGCTCAACAATCCATCCTCTGATATCACAATCTGTAGACTGTACTAATAGGCATAACTAAGGCAATAGTTACGCTAACATTATAGGCCACAATAATAATAATAATAATAATAATAATATGGACATTTATTTAGCGCCAAACTTTACACTATAAAGCTACGCTCATAGTGCTTACATGCAGTAAAAATGGGAAAGAAAACCATACAAAAGGGGGGCAGTCTATGGTTTTCAGATTGATCTAGCGAAACGCAATTACCAATCGGTTCTGGTAATATTGACGATCTCATTTTCATGTTATGGTTTATTTTCCGATACACACTATTATTAGTTCAGCATTTCATGCCTTGGTTGATTTTGGTTGGATGGCCTGGTACTGGTACCTTAGAGAGCTCATGAGTGACCATAGCAACTTCAGATTTGACATTGTCCAGAAGTTAAACTGTGACCTCTGACATCACTTCCATGAATGAATTATGTAACTTGTTTCACAGCCATTACAGTACACCATATTTGACCAATCAGAGGGGAGATGGCAACGCTGGCGAATTACCCAAGTGGCTTTTTATGAAGATACATACCATGTGCATTATGATTTCAGTGTAACTAATTAGCCGACTTAATGGTTAGAGCGTCGGCCTGGAGGGCAAAAGGTCACAGGTTTGATTCCTGATCGCGTCATACCAAAAGACGTTAAAATATGGTACTTGTTGTTCCCCTGCTTGGCGCTTAGCATTAAAGGGGTAAATCAAGTCCTGGTCGGCTCGGAATCAGTATATTGTGTCTGAGTAGGGTATCCATGTTCTATCTGCGGCATGTGATATTCCAAGTGAGCTAACACTATAAAAACTGGTGGAAATCCAACTAGTACAAGCAATACATATACATACAAGCCATGATGTGAATGAAAAACATCTTGAAAGTGGATTTAAACCCCAAACCAACCAAACAACTAACTAATTAGGAAATGGTTAATGAGCTGGAACTAATAGAGTTGTAAAGATTCCCATAGTTAATTGCAGAAATGCACAGTTCTCATTTTTCTATATGAGTCAAGGACACAATGTGTTATGTAATCATGTCACTATGTTCAATTAGGGGCTGGGGATTTGGAATCCAATATAAACTAAATTATATTATTATATATTATTTATAGTAGGTGAAGAAAGAGGCTTGTTGCTGTTAAATTACAGACATGTGTTACACCCAATGTTACATGTTTGTTTATTATATAATTCTATTCTAATTGAAATATTATAAAATTCTGACAATGACTATAGTAGAGACCTTTAGGCCATAGTTGCTTGATTCCGTGGTTTACTGATCTGCCGATCCGATTTTTTCCACTTTGGAAAATATAAATAATTATTTTTGGTATATTCCGCCAACAGTGCACAAGTATTTTGAAAATTATAATAATAAATGGTGAAGGAAAAGGTTGTATAACCCATCATTGAACATGAATAAAGACTGGCAGGCAATGGTGGACACAAAGTTGAAGCCAATTTGATTACTTTCTGGTAAATATGTAAAGTACCAGTAAAAGTCTAATTTATTACTGTAAGAATTGCTGACAATTATATTGATCAATTATATTTATTTCCTGTCAACCAACTATTCATAGTCTCCAATTATTTATATTTTTATATTGGACTAACTGACTGGCCAAAATATTAAATTATATTTATTTATATTTTCAACCGCCCGAGCCAAAATGATCACAGAGATGTTAAACTTCAAACATGAGAATTCCTGCATATTAATTCACATAGTTTTGTTGATTAAGTGAAATTATTCATGTGCATGGTGGCATGCCTGTCAAATATCACACGGTCAATATGTGATGTAATATGCAGGAATTTTTGCATTTGAAAGTTGAAAACTATAGGTCTCTATTATAGTCTGATGGTCATTGTAAGAATTTCATTAGAGAACTAATTTAACCCTCTCCCTGCTGGATTAGACACAGGTACTGCTTATTAGGGCATCTGTGGTTGCCTCCAGCATGGAGAGGGTTAATGAGGCAGTTTTGATTACGTAAAAACTGACCCATGTTGTCTGGAAATTCTTGGTCTTCATTTCGTATTGATGGTACATCTGAAAAATGTTTTCCACATCATGGTTGGCCATTATTGAGTTCCATGATGAACACTATTAACACTAGCTGTAATAACCAGAAAATAACCAGGGTCCAGTTGCACGACACTCTTGTAGCGCTACAATAGTTGTAAATCCAATTGTAGAGTCCCTACAAACTATTGTAGCCTACAAGTAGGTCGTGCAACTGGACACAGATCATATTTTCAGTGCTATTAATGTTTAATCTCTGTGTGGCTAATAATAATGTAATTTCTGCACAAGAAACGTGTGGACTATTTCACCGGTTCATTATTCTTGCATGTGTCCTATTTCTCAGAGTTATTGCTTTAAATATTTCATGATGCCTGCTCATTTTGCATTCATTTTGCATTCATTTTGTGTTCATTTTGTGTTCATTTTGTGTTCATTTTGTGTTCATTTTGTGTTCATTTTGTGTTCATATTGTGTTCATTTTGTGTGTTCACGTTTATGGAACGGTTTGAAAGTATATGTATATGCAAATTAATTGATTGCAGTTTGTAGATTTTTGTGTAATGTGACGGCTAAATGATAATGGTATAAAACATAGGAGGTTATAGAATAATTGTCATCGTCAGTTATGATTCCTGCAGCAACGATAAGCATAAATGAGTGAATTATTGTTTTATGTCACAACGGGAATCTTTCTTTAAGCAATAAATAAATAAAGAATATTGTCAATTTTAAAATTTATTATTATTCATCCATTTCCACCATATTTTAGTATTTTCACATCTTTTTTTTATTATACTATTCTACAACTATGAATTGAAATACTAAGTATTATGATATTTGTTTCATCCTCATTTCAAAGCAAAAATTAAGTCGGCCATTATGGATTGGTACTTTCAAAGTTATTGCTCATGGGTTTTATCGTAACACATGGTTACTACAGGTTTTCCTCCCCACATCACGTCATCACTGACAGTGTGCAGCAAACACTGGCCCACCACTAGGCTGTAGTTAGTGACACTCGTGAGGCCAATGAGGCGATGGTATGTTCTGTTTAGCAACAGGTGATTAAGTGTCTACCTGGCAAGAGTCCAGTGGGTTTTTCACTTGGATTACGTTTTCCTGTTCCGCTGCATTTCTTTACCAGAACATGGTACAGAACTGAATGTGCAGATTGCAGTCGTACAACAAGGAGCCAGAGAATATTTGTGGTGTAATCTGTGCATTTACAGGCTTTTATTTTGGATTTAAATCAATTACAGGGCTCCCTCAATATAACGCTGACTTTAGGGTCCATGATATGCACATGGTTTTATTTGCTTCATTGTATTTTCCTTTTTGTTTCTGAGATTTCATGTTATTTCTTTTAACCAAATTTGCTTTTTAAAATACTGAATTTTATAAAAATATTAATTGTCAGTTCTAGGCAATGGTCTATTTTTTGAGGATCAGTTATTGATTTATGGAGTATTTCAGAATATATGTTTTATTTTATTTTATGCTGTCTACATGTATATATTAAAACATAGACACAATGGAATACCCTTTATAATGTTAGTTTATTTAATGTGTCGTTCATCACACCTAATTTCATATCTTGATATTTTACTTTTGAATAAACATTATAATGTCACACCATCACACTGGCATCACACTGTCCTGGCATCACACCATTTTGGCATCACATCATCCTGACATCACACCATCCTGGCATCACACTGTCCTAACATCACACTGTCCTAACATCACACCATTCTGGAATCATACTGTCCTAACATCACACTGTCCTAACATCACACCATCCTGGCATCCATCCTGGCATCACGCCATCCTGACATCACACCATCCTGACATCACACCATCCTGGCATCACACCATTCTGGCATCACACTGTCCTGGCATCACACTGTCCTGGCATCACACTGTCCTGGCATCACACCATTCTGGCATCACACTGTCCTGGCATCACGCCATCCTGACATCACACTGTCCTAGCACCACACCATCCTGGCATCACACCATCCTGACATCACACCATCCTGGCATCACACCATCCTGGCATCACACTGTCCTGGCATCACACCGTCCTGGCATCACACCGTCCTTCCACTGGGTACATCTTTACCTGCAGCAGGGGATACTAATAACTCCTGACAACTGGTGAAATCACCTCAGTAAAAATGTGTCGTGTTTGAGGACTTCCACATTGCGTGCCAAGTCATCCACTACATTAAGAAGTACGAGCCAATCTCAATAAATACTGGCCCTGAAAATCCTATTAGGTCAGTCAAAAAAATCTTTATCTGGGATAAATTAAAATACATTGACTTTTAGAGCAGTTTTAATTGATTTGAACCAGCTTTATCTGTTATCATTTTTTCCTAAGGAAAAGTTGAGTACTTCGATGATTGTTGCGAAGTAGAGGAAGCAGTGAACATTGTATGCACGGTATAAAATGTTCCTGGTCTCAGCCAGCAGGGTTGCCCCTTTGGCTAAGTTGGTATAGTGTTGGATTCACAATCCAGGCAACTCGTGTTCAAGTCCCAGGATTGTCATGACCCTGTTATGCAAGCTACATCCAAGTACCATGCTAGTACAAGATGGTACCACATCAGAAGAGCCGTTACTCAGAAGTCCAAAATTCAATCCGTATTGATTGTGAAATCTGAAAAAGACAGCGGTGCTCATTGAACTTTTTCTCCTTTCAGATGTCTAACTGTTGTAAATTGTTACCAATTCTTAATGCTTCTATTTTTAAAATGTACAAAAGAAGGCTTTTATATTAATTTAAGAACAGTTATAAATGTAAATATCAGGATTTAACAGTGTCTAGTAAGTCAATTTTAACTGGGCATATGTAATAATATATACACAATTAATGTAAATACCAGGATTTAACAGTGTCTAGTAAGCCAATTTTGACTGGGCATATGTAATAATATATACACAATTAATGTAAATACCAGGATTTAACAGTGTCTAGTAAGCCAATTTTAACTGGGCATATGTAATAATATATACACAATTTTACTATGCAGTATCAACTGTAACATGCATGTGTTAGATACTTTAACCCTCTCCCTGCTGGATTAGATACAGGCACGCTGCTCTTTAGGGCATCTCTGGTTGCCTCCAGCAGTGAGAGGGTTAATAAACTAATTTTCCTTTATTACCTACTGTAATAACTTATTTAAATTCAACAGTATATGTTACTTTGAGATCTGAAGCATATGTTTGTGCAACAGAAATAAAGGCTTTTATGTCTGAACACAAAAGATTGTTTTTCTATTGTTATATTGGAAATTGAGTGCACTTGAGCAGAACTAGAGTATGCAGTGATAGCTATTGATAGTTAATGAATAGACATGCTCATCAGAATGTGTGGTCGATGAATGATGAAAGCGCAGCAATGTTCCATGAACGACCATGCTGTCAAAATAATTGTATGTACATGTACATGGAATTTAAGCTTAGATTCAAAGCATAGATAACTTAGTTGTCGAGCCACCACTTTAGAAAGTTTTCCGAGGTAGGAAGATACTAAATTGTTACAAGCAAGAACATTTCTTGTTATGTATCAAGGGGGGAGGAATAACAATTTTATTATGTGTCTGGCAGAAAATCAAGAAAGCTCTCTTCATCATGTTTATTAGATCAATGATAATATGCTTAGAGTTAGTCACTAACAATGTAATTAGATCTCAGCCATTAAAAAATAATTGCATTTAATAAAGAAAAATGAAGTAAATTATGCTAATTTGATGATTTTTATAAAATTATATTTTTGACTGAGGTGGTTTCCAAATGCAATATAGGTAATCTTTGTCAAAGACATTAGAAAAATGTAAAAATTCATTAAAAACATTTGAGGGAAAGAAATGTCGGTATGTCACAATACATCAATCAAATAATACAGATGTCACATAATACAGGTGTCATATTATACAGATGTCACATAATACAGATGTCACATTATACAGATGTCACATTATACAGATGCCACATGTCAATAAAATCAACTTGTCACCCATGGAACTTATCCTGTTTAGAACCCCAACCATGATAGGACACCCTGATAGGACCCAATAACCCTGATAGGACACCCCAATAACCCTGATAGGACACCCTGATAGGACCCAATTACCTGATAGGACCAATAACCCTGATAGGACCAATAACCCTGATAGGACACCCTGATAGGACACCCTGATAGGACACCCCAATGACCCTGATAGGTCACATTCAGCATTGCTTTCAATGGAGAAGGTATTTACACTTGACTCATTTAATACTAAGTATTTGGATTGAACTCCTTCCCATCAGACCTAAAAGAATACTATTGTATCACAGGAAGTAAGTAAACAAACATAAATTTAATTAAGCCATAATTTAGTACAATTCAGATAATGTCATCCGATCTGCCATCTGTCAGATTGACAACATTAACTTCTACTGCATCACTCCGAGTGTTGTTCAAACTCAATATATCACCCATATGCAGTAAGAAAAAAAATCCATAAATTGTAATCTGATCCAAATAATATTTCGCATTTTGACAAACTATCAATTTATCTGTCGTTGAATTTAAAATTAAATTATGATGTATTACTTTTAATCATCCGATGGCTTGCACTAACATGATGGTAGTCTGAGTGTCAGCATAAACATTGTAGTTAGCCTGGCTTTACAACATGTATTTTATGATGATAGGAAAACACCTGTAGCTTAATAATGGTGTGTGCATTTATAATGCACCTAGTCCATACTTAAAAAACATGCTCATAGCACTGCATTGTTATCCTGGTGAATGGATAAAACAGTTTAATCACTTTTCCTTTTAAATCTTTGTATGAAAATAATTATCTTAAAACACTTAAAGAAATTATGATGGATTATATGACATATTATTATTATTATTTATATTAATATTATTATTATTATTATTATTTTATTATTATTATTATTATTATTATTATTATGACATATAATATATAATAATAATAAATAATTTGCATATTTATATTGTGCCAAATCCAAGCTCAAAAACCTGCTTATTACTTTACATTATTACCCCGGTCGATGGATTAATGCGCACTTATTTCACCTCATATCCCTGGGAAGTATACAACCCAAGCTGTCATTTCAAACACTAGAAGGTTACCATTCACAATTCCATCTCATCCTACTGGGTACCCATTCCCAGCTGGGTGGACTGGAGCAGTGTGGATCTAAGTACTTTGCTGAAGATGGCATTAGCTGGACTGGAACCCAGGACCTCCAGGTTATGAGGCTACCTCTAGATCACCACAATAAAGCATTGTAATATGATGTTGCTGTATACAAATATACCAGACCACAAAGAACAGATATTTCAATACATGTGGATCCATTGTTGTCACTGTTCTTGTCATTCAGCATAGACTGTGAATAGACTGTATGTGTCTGTGTGTACAGAGTGTGTGTGTGTGTGGCATTGAATTCCCATATTCCACCACAGCCTGTTTCCATGCCTTGATTTGTAGGCATCAACAATGGGAATGCCTGGCAGTGAAAATTGAAAACTATGGATTTGTTGCCGTATATATCAGTCATCAAAGCTGTGCAGAATGGTAGCTACTGGCTCTGGCACCATTGCTGCTTACCATTCATTGAATGCCGGACCCAATACCCCATGCCATGGCACAGTGCATCTAAATGCACATAGAAATGAAAGTGATTGAAACATGTTGTTCTGGGCCCTCTGGAGGAACGGTAGACTGTTTGTCTGTTTTCTTCCTGGCTGCATTGACATCAAGTCGATCTTGACGCAGACTTATAAAATATTGCAATATTTTTTCTTCTTCATGGTACCACCCTCTCAGACATTGTAAATACTGGTGCTGCTATTATTAGTGAAGAGAAGCAGAAGAAGGAACAGACACTTGATGATTATTTGTCGGTTTTATTCCTGGACCTGGTGTAGATCTCAATGTGACCGTATAAAATATCGCAATATTTATTTTCACAATAGAACCACCCTCTCCGACATTGTAAACACTGCTGCTGTTATTCTTGGAGAGAAACGGAAGAAGTGATATTTGATGAGCATTTGGGGAAATTGGACCACTTTAATTTTGTGGAAAATATCGATCTGCGATGACAAGTGACATATAGGGCTTCCATTATTTTTTAAATATTAAATGGCATTATTAATATGCATGAAGTGACATGCTTATTAATTTCCATGTGGTTAATGTTTCAATAGAAAAATAGAACTATTAACTCTTAATTGGTTGAGGCAACAGCATTTGAGAGTTGCTGAAGTATGTTATGTAAATGTGCAGTCTGTATGTTACAAAACATAGCATATTAGCACATTAATTTCCTGTACTCATAATACATTAGAAAATGGTTGTCCAGCATTATGTCCACAATGGAGTATTAATCTTTGTCACAAATAGTTATCAGCACTGGCAAAATGCACAAACTTGTGCTCTGGTTACCAAGGGTAAATGTGTGTGTGTGTGTGTGATGTATGTGTGTGTGTGTGTGTGTGTGTGTGTGTGGTGTGTGTGTGTCTATATAGTGAGTGTGTCTCTCTGTCTGTGCATGGGTGTGTGTGACATTTGCTGGTATTTCCGTGGTAGTGACGACAGTGGTATAGCTACAGCACAGTGGAAGCGCTCTGCCTGTGCCTCTCCTCTGCCTCTGCTATCACATCCAGCCCTACATGCATCAGTCAATTGTTGCTGCCAGCAGACGCACTCGGCGCTATGCAGATTGGCCGTCTGCTAGGTGAGTGAGCAGAAGACAATCCCAGTGTCAGTTGTAAGCCAAGGCAGTGGTGGCAGGTTGGCGAGATAGTAACGTAGTACGGGGGAAAAGTGCCCGTGTCCTGAAGATGCAGGGTTCTTTCTGAATTACACTTATTGGAAGGAAGCGTATACGTCTGCCCACTGGAAAAATATACATATATCACTGCTTGCAATGAAGTGAACATAATTTCGTGTGGGTAGAAGAAATCTTTCACTGAAACCTGACTCTTGCAGAATATATCTGCCGAGTGTCGCAGATGTGAAAATTTGTATTGAAATATACATCTTTTGTTGATCTGCAACAAGATTGTTACTTTGTGATCAGACATACGTAATCTCTGGACTCGGCTGACTGGAAGCCTGAGCGACGAGGATTTGTGTACAAACATCTAAAATGGTTTGAAGGACTCGGATGTACATATTGATTGGGCATATATACCCTGAGATTGCTATTGAGCCAAGGATGCAGCACATCAGAAGTATAAATGGATATATCCCAGCGGGATCACAGAGGTGAAGACCATTTACGCCATGTTAACACGTCAAAAGTGCTTCACCTTGGATACATATGGCCACCCAAGTGACAAGGTGTCTGCAAATTTTTCATTCATGGAGTATTTCATAACAAGAAGAGCTGGAGTGAAGAACAGGTCTGAGTGCCGTGCAAGGACCTTGGTAGTCAGGTGTCACTAGTCAGTGCCACACAAGTGTCAATAGTCAGATTCACCCAGGTGTCAATTATCAGTGTTGCAGGTGTCACTAGTCAGATTCACACAGGTGTCACTAGTCAGATTTGTAGAGGTGTCATTTTTCAGAGTTGCAGTTGTCACTAGACAGTGTCGCAGGTATCACTTGTCAGGATTACACAGGTGTCAATAGTCAATACCACAAAGGTGTCACTGGCAAGGATCATACAGGTGTCACTGGTCAAAGTTGCACAGGTGTCTCTGGGCACACTGAGCTGGGCTGTGTCACATACACACATCACTAGTCAGTGTCACACAGGTGTCACTGGTAAAAGTCACACACATCACTGTACATGGCAGAGTATTTAATGAAACCTACTGCTATTGATTTCCCAGCCAGTGTCGGAGGCAGCGGCCGGGCCCCGTTGTAGAACACTGTGCAACTATTTGCGGGATGTTGTAACATTGACGCCCGTGACTGACTGCCTATTGTTCGATGCTATCTGGAATAGTCTGAGATGCACCGGTGGAAATTGGCACTGCGCATTGTTTCGGTACGTCAGTGTGGCCACGGACCGAGAGGACCTACCGGCGACTCTGGTATCGACGGCTGACGGATCCGGCGCGATTTCTTGGAAGAATGAAACAAAGTGGATTAACTCATTAGTGCAAGTAGCTTAATTACTGTGGTGAAGGTGTGTGTGTGTACACATGTGGAATTAGCGTGGTTCCAGGTGATATGTGTTACTGTACTTCTACGGGGAAATGACATGGACAGGATGTTAGGAGTTGGTTGGGGAAGCATTTCAGCGTTAAACTGGTTCTTTTGAATTCATGTCAATTTGGTCATCTTAGATCTTGTCGTCATCATCCTAGATCCACTAGATCTCGTCATCGTTTATTTGATTATCCTAGATCAGTCATCCTAGATCTGGTCATCCTAAATTTGATTATTCTATATCAAGGCATTCTAGATATTGTCATCCTATGGTCATTAAATATTTCATCATCATTATTCTGATCATCCTAGACAGCACGGTTTGTTCTTGCAGTCCTTTCACACAGTTGTAAGCAAGGCTTTGGTGGTATTTCCATAGTGAAATAGCATTATACATAGCTACTGTTACGGAAGGACAACAACCTGTTGCCATCTGTATTATAGACAAATGCAGATTTTCATAATTGATGGATTAAAGAGACTCACGGCAGTAGCAAACAGTAATAGCCCCACACACCTCCATATGTTGAGACAAGCATTGCCATAAGGTTAACGAAAGTAGCATGTTGTGTTGGCAGTAATCCATTATTGAGTAAGCACATGGTACCATTTTGGTGTATGCAAACGTAATCACACAAACACACACACGCACGCACGCTAGCACCAGCCAGTGACTGTACGATAGAAGCCATTATCTTTGAGGAGTGTTGTCAAGTGGTTGAAGATGTGGAATACTTCCTGAATGGGATGGAATACATGGTGATATGGAGAATGCAGAACTCCTCAACGTAGATTGGAGAATGTCAGAGGAGTAAACTCGCCACTGACGTGGAATATTACGAAACAGAAAACATGTTCTTCATTCTTTTTCAAAGCACGCTGCTCATTACACAAGCAGGCTTTCCGTTTGGAATGATTTGAAGACTTGGAATTTTTTATTTAAACTGTTAATGTAAGCGTTTAACTATGAAGGGAAAGCAATATGTGGTGGCCCTACAACACGTGAAATATTGAACGCAGCCATAGACTCTCACAGCAGGAGCTGTGCCTTTAGATTAGGAGAATGTTGAAGCCAATAATATATTTATCTATGAAGGGGGACACTTGATGGTTAATTGGAGGTCTGCGGAGCTCGCTTGACCACGTGAGTATCCATCTCGTGAGTGTCCAACTTCGTGAGTACCATACCCAGCTTGGTATTGGTGCGTAATCTAAATGAATGGATGCAAGACTTCTCAGACTGGACGTAGGATGAGGTCAGTGTGATATAGACACTGCAATGAAACCCCGGACTGGAGTCCATAAAAGACGACTGATTCGGATCGGATTTACATCTGTGTTTCTCGGATTTACGGATTAGGATAAGCATCCGGATCGGGACCACCTGTTACCATGGCAACAGGAACGGTGGCTCCACCGCGAATGACCAGGATACCTGTTCCGGCAAGTAAACAGAGCCACGGAACCACTCCGTCGTTTATTCCAACCAGCAGACAGAACGGATCTACGATCTCGTATGTTTCAGCCAACAAGTTGAGCCACGGATCTACAAATGGAATTATACAGTCCAAGAATAGATTGATGGTAAGGCGTGGGATTTAATATTTATTTAATATATTTCATTTTTAATGTCTGTTGTATTTATTGATTTTAAAAATTAATGTTTTGAAAATAAGTTGAAAATGAGGAAACGAAAATTTGAAGCCGTGTTGACAGTGGAATATTTCAAAACAGAGGCACTGACTGTAGTGAGTATAGGGAGAATTGGGAAGTGAGTGGATGTGAATAATGACTGTGGATGTGGGTGTGGATGACTATGTGAAAGTAGGTGTGGGAATATGTGAGATAATATTGGCTTATCTAATGAATACAGGTATATTACTGCTGGCAAAATATAATAATAAATATTTATGTACATTATATATGGCATACAGGTCTCCAGATTTTGAGTGAGGATTGTTGGAATATAATAATGTGTTTTCACTTCGAAAGCTAAAGTTTCCATTATTGATTCTACATGACCTATCCATTGATATAATTATGCTCTGTGGGTTTATATGCACTTTGTGTTTCAAATTGTATAGTATTATTTACTTAATACACCAACTATTACGTACAACATCAATATATTCCAAAATGTCGATATTCCATTATGGTGTGCAAATGTCGCAATGGTCTTGGATGGGATACTATTTTGAGGAACGGTGAAATACTGTTGTTCTAGACACAGACAGTTGCACAGAATTTGCTTACTTGTGATATGTGATGACATTGTTGCACAACAGTGATACGAGTCTAAGCAAGACTACACTGTACACAGACAACACTGACATATTTCTATACTAATACATTGTACATTGTTACGTAGGTCATGGCATCACAGACACAATGTAATCCTGGTGCACATTTCTAGAGCGGTGCCAGTAATTGCCAGACCAATTAAAGAAGAATCTAGAAACCTAATCACAATTTTGTTTTAAAGGGATTATTAAAAATTGTATGGGATAAAAAAAAATCTGTATGTTAATGAACCATTTGATGGATATATGTGATACAAATAAATTAATGTTTCTGTAGTGGGTTAGGATAATGATTGTTGTTAGGGATCGCCTATTTGAAATGCTCTACTTGAATGATCATGACTTTATTGCCCAAGTCATGTATAGGTAGGCAAGAGTACTGTTATTCTAAATGTAACATATTATTTTCATTATTAAAATTACAATTAAAATTGCCCAGATTGTATTATTAAATGGAAAATATACAGCATTTGACAAATCCTTATTAAAATCTTAAAATAATGTTATATTTATTATTGTTATCATAGCTACCCTTGTTAGACTTTCAGAATCTGAATATGTGCCAAGAGAGAGTGTCGAAGTAGCTCACATATAAATAACCACTTGTAAAAATAAATATTGAAAGGCAAAATTTCTGGCAATTTTCATTCCTACTTCCGGTTGCAGGTGAGTTTTTCTTGGCACCGTCAATGGAATTTCTGCCAAACTATGGTAAACTTCTACGACACGTGGTCTTCACATTTGAAATATGCTCAAGTATTTTTAGTGTCAATTTGCCAACAGGAAACAGTTGTCTGATGTTTTGAACTTGTAATAGTAAAGGTACGACACAGTCTGACAACTGTTGAGATAAAAGCTTTCAAATGTTAAGTTTCCAAATTGCCTCAGTTATGTGATGTAGATCAATAAAAACAAATGTACATGGTTGGTTACTAGGATTTATCACCCAATACTGAATTCCACAGGTGATATCGCTTGTATGAGATCAAACAATATCTCCTAAATTATATCAGTTTTCTATTACCGGTATATCTGTTCTACCGATGTGATATCATTTTAGTGTCATAACATGCTATTAATTCATAAAGCCATTGCACATTGATTAACCTTTGAATTTTTTTATGTACGGGTATGTTTTAACTAAAACTTTCATTCTTCATATTAGAACTATGATCAGGAGAGGGTGGTAGCGCAATGGTAGAATGTTTGACTTTGGAACCAAAATCCCCGGGTTCAAATAATGTCCTGGAAGCCGGCTCCGTGGCATGGTGTAATGGTTAGAGTGTCGCCCGGAGAGCTGATGGTTGCAGGTTCGATCCCTGGTTGCGTCATACCAAAAGACGTTAAAAGATTGTACTTGTTGTTCCCCTGCTTGGTGCTCAGCATTAAAGGGGTAAAGCAAGGACTGGTCGGCTCGGATTCAGTATACTGTCTGAGTGGGGTATCCATGTTCTATCTGTTGCATGATACACCAAGTGAGCTAGCACTATAAACACTGGTGGAAATCCAGACTAGTACAAGAAGTACATATGTATGCAAGCCATGATGTGAGTGAAACAATCTTGAATGTGGCTTTAAACCCCAAATCAACTAACCAACTAACCAACCCGTCCTGGAAGCCTGGCATAAATGTTCATAAAAATTATGACATGATATTGATAGGATGAACTGTCTGTATCATTCTTGGTCTGTCAGTACCAGCTGGTGCTTGCAGGTTTACTGCAACATTCAGCACTACAGATGGTGCAGGTTCTAAAACCCAATTAAAGCCAGGGATATTCCTGTAGGTGTGAGTGTACAAGATGATGCATTCATACCTGCCATTCAGATCGCCAACACTCATTACTGACACATGAAGATCAACAAGTAGTTTTGTGACTGAGTGAGGGCAGGTGGTAGCATAATGGTAGAACATTGGACTTCGGAGCCAAAGGTTCCAAGTTTAAATCCTGCCCCGAGAGCCCAACATTAATGTGCGCGAAAGTTACCTTTCTGACGAGATATTGATAGGATGCGCTGTCTGTCTGGCGATGCAGATATCATCCTTGGTCTGTCAGTACCAGCTGGTGCTCACAGGTTTACTGCATCATTCAGTGCTATCAATGTTTGCGGGTTTCCTCCTGCCCTAAACTGACAAGCCATGATTAGTGAAATTATCTTGAATGTGAATCTAAACCCCAATTTAAAAAAATCATGGCATTCACCTACAGGAAAGTTGACCATGTTAGCTGTTTATTCCCTTGGAAGGTGAATGTGACACCTGTTTATTCCAAGAAGTTGCCTATGGTGCCTGTTTATTCCCCTGGGAGACTGTCAGTGAAAGACAAATCGGCTGTCTCCGAGATCACCAACTATTGCAATATTGATCATGCTAATTAATGAGAAAGTAGGGGATGATCATGTTGGTTCATTTTCAGATGCGAGCGGTTCTTGTGGGCACAGAGATTAGCTGTGATTGGTCAATGGGTCAAACGGTCATACTATCGTCTGTTTCAGATTATCAGATGTATGTAATATGTAACGATTTAGTATAGGGTATATATCCTCATAACAATACGATTGGACTCAAAATCCTGTTAACGTAATTCTCCATATTCATGATTTTTACAATGTATATGAGAATATTCGACATTAGTTGTGACTTTTGGAGGATGAAGGGGCAGGTGGTAGCGCAGTGGTTCAGGTTCCAGGTTCAAATCCTACCCCAGGGGCTCGGCATCATTGTCCGTGAAAGTTACCTTTCTGACGCGATATTGAGAGGATGCGCTGTCTGTAGAGTGGCAATGCAGTTACTATCCTTGGTCTGTCAGTACCAGCAGGTGCTCGCAGGTTAACTGCAACATTCAGTGCTACGGATGTTGCAGGTTTCCTCCTGCCCTAAGCTCACAAGCTGTGATATGTGAAAGAATCTTGAAAGCGGCTCTAAACCCCAATTCAAAACAAACAAAAACAAAATGGAGTATGAATGAAAGTTGGATTAAGTATAAATGGAGTTCAACAAAACTAGCAACATAATGATGAAATAATCATGCTATAGTTTTAAATTGCAGACATGTAATTAATTTATGTCATTTGAGATACACACATTTGTACATGTGTGCAAACATTGGAATAGTAGAGATTTATTGTTTTGGTGACAGATTATCATGGAGGATTTTGATGAAGTGTTTCACACAATGAAGGCGAGGAACCAGAAGCATCCATGAAGCAGTATTTACTTTAGTGAGAATCAATGACAGTAATCTTTATGGATCACAGTATTTAGTACAAGTCCATCTTGGCAGGAACTGTGATTGTATCGGTCCACCTTGACAGGACATGTGCTTGTCATGACCAGTTTCATATTGGCAGGACATGTGTGTTTATCATGACCAGGTCCACCCTGGCAGGACATATGTTTTGTCCTGCTCTGGTCCACCTGGGCAGTAGATGTTTGTCCTGATCAGAGTCACTTTTACAGGACACATACCTTTTATCGCATGAATCCAATTTGTTAGGACATGTATTTGCACTGCAGGGTTCACTTTGGCAGGACATGTGTTTGTCCTAACCAGTTTCATCTTGACGGAACGTGCGTTTCTCCTGCTCAAGCTCATTCCATAATTCTCCGTTAATGAAACAGAGTTTACTCGGTGCATGCATGTGTATATTAGTCCGACCATGTTGGTGTGATCACCTTCCACTTGGCACACTTGCAGATCAATCATGGCTTGCAGAATATTGATTGGCACAAAGGAGACAGGAAGGAAAGAGGGAGAGAACGGAATGGGAGAGTAAATGCATCCAAAGGGTCGGAGTTTGGGGTCGGAAATGCCACGCGGTATGCAATGGTGGCAATACGAGGAGTTTAGCTAAGATTTGGCTAATGAATGCTTTGGTAATTGCTGAGCCATCCCTCACCTGATTTTAGTCCTATCTGATTGTATTACATGCCAGGTGTAGAGGGCGATTGCCTATTTGCTGGAAGAGCAGTTTGAAGGTTATTTGCATGAAATCAGCCTTTTGGAATATGTTGCAACCACAGGCTAATGAATGAAGAGTTGTTTTTTCTTTATATCAAGAACATACATTAATGTTCCATTTTATTATCAACTCATCATAATTCATCATGTTTAGTTTCCATGTTGAAAGCACCTCCTTCAATAGCATAGCATCAGCATGATGAGCAAGAATTTCTTTTGACCATGTATAAATTGCTAATATTCAATGAATTGACAAAATGCTTTCTGGGTGTCAGTTCACTTTGGCAAATTCATTTATCCTAATTCACAAGATATAAAACTAGAAGCTGTTGTTATGTATATATTTTTTTTAAAGATCAAGGACAGATAGTTGTGATATTGCCTTAATTGATCCTGGAACATCAATATCTTCAAATAGTGGTAGGGGCCATGCCAGGACTGGTGACCTTTGCATGAAGGAATTCACAGAAAGCAGATCCAAGTTTAATTGGAAGACATTGAGCAGAGAACGTACGATTGAGAAATGATAAGAAATATATTTCTGTGTTTGTGCAGTCTATGCAAACTGATGATCATTTGAAGAGGAAGTGTTCTGGTGCTCCTGCCTGGTAATAACTATCATTTGATGGCTCTGTGGATCGGTGCATGGCTACGCTAATCTCAATCAATTGGGTCCAGTGCTTCTGTGTGTCCCTATGCATTGGGTCCAGTGCTTCTGTGTCCCTATGCATTGGGTACGGTCCTTCTGTGTCCCTATGCAATGGGTACGGTCCTTCTGTGTGTTCCTATGGATTGGGTCCGGTGTCCTTATGCATTGAGTATAGTCCTTGTGTGTGTCCCGATGCATTGGGTCCAGTGCTTCTGTCTACAGAGATGTGGTCAGACCCAATCACATCAGGCAAATATGCAGATAGACATGGATTAGATTGACCATTGCTTTCTGGCCCTGATTGATTGCCATGCAATTGAGTCAGCAGGTGCCCCCTCATTATCAGACTCAATTTCATGAAACATCTTTGTAAGACATTCCTCATTATAAGACAGCTTTAGTCCAAGATACATCTTTGTATGACTTGCATCATTTGTTTGCCTTGTGAAAGTAGCAGCCCCCAAAAAAACATTATTTTTAATTTGGGGAACATATAATTGAAATCCACCTAATTCTTGTCAAACTTGCACCAGTTGGTCATTGGCTAATGAATGCAATGTTCAGGGGCGTAGCTTCCTATAGGCTGTGTAGGCCTACACTTTTTCTAAAAGTTTAAACACAGTGACACATCGGACAACCCCCAGACCCCCCTAGCATTCATGATTCGGCCTACACATTAATTTAAACCAAGCTACGCCCCTGATGTTATCAAACTATGATGTATTTCAAAGGTCAATTTTAGCTTGACCCATCAAATATGAGATTCATCAGTTGCCATATTCCAAGATAATTTGCTAATATCAACCTCTGTTAAATTCTTGATCTAGAATAAATGTGCTAATATTCATGTAATTATTCTTTTATTATGGACATAATTTTTTCAAACACTGAATATTAATGCAGCAAATTAGATTATTATGCATTGCAAGCAAAAAGTTATTGTTAAACAAAAGTTCTAACAGTTTCAATAAAATCTCCGGAAGCTTTTTGTATCCATGATAATGTTGTTCAACTGTGATGCCAAGAAAGCAGTAAACTTGTAATCAGTATTGTTTTGATGGTAAATATGGATAGATATTATTGTTTTGATGGTAAATATGGATAGATATTATTCGACGCTACTTGATGCAATATTAAAGAGACAACTGGGCTCCCATCTGAATACAATAGTTTCTCAATAACACACTGTGATGTATCATCTTATGTTTTAAAGTTTAGTTTTATATCGAATTGGCATGAACCCAGACATTTCAATAATTCCGGGATGTTTGATATTTTCTACTTCATTGCATGCACCTATAATTATTCCAGAAGATTGGATCGTTTTGAAACTGAAATTGCCGTAGTTATTTTGCACAGGAAGCGCTCTTATTTGAAGTAAACAGTGAGCGGGTGTACTGGGTGGCAATTTGACGCCAATTTCAGCTACTTATACGTAAATGGGTTTCCTGTGATAGGAGTGTTTGAACCGTTGCAAATTGTACGCAAACCATTTAGTAGAGATAACAGGAAGTTCCCTGTGGACTGCAAAGACGACTGTGACGTGACGTGACGATTCACACTAGTACTAATATGTGTACCTGCAATTATTATCACTCTTGTATTTCACCTCTGATCTCTGACCTATGACATGATCTCTGACCTATGACATAATCTCTGACATGCTAGAACAACAAGTCATGCCATAAAACAGTGATGTCAGGGTTTGTTTAATAATACTTCAAAGTGCTACGAATATGATATTGTAGCTTTTTATCATGACTTTGATGTGAAGCATTATCTTGTAGCTAATTCATAGCTATGTCATAGCTAAATCATAGCTAATTTACATAGAACAACAAGTCATGCCATAAAACAGTGATGTCAGGGTTTGTTTAATAATACTTCAAAGTGCTACAAATACGATATTGTACCTTTTTGTCATGAATTTTATGTGAAGCATTCATTAACTATGATCTTAAGCAGTCATTAAAACTATTAATAACATCATGTGAAACTAAAGAAAGATTTTAATTTCTATTGTATTATGATTTACTATGTCCAAGAGGAAACTTAAAATAAATAACGAAATTGATCTGACCTCAAATGAGTACTTTCACGGGGTCAAATTTTGGTGCAGCATCCAGATTTGCAAGCAGCAGTCATATGTGCATCATAAAATACCAATAAACTAAACAGACCAGGCCATGTAGGGTAAAATTTTGAGCACAGGATGTGGCTCTTCCACTACTAGTATATATTTAACAGTTTTTTAAAAATTATATTGTGATCACGTTTCACGGAATGATTGTAGCGCTATGAGAGTCGTAATTCAAGAACACGTATATGAGCTAACACACAGATATTCTAACTCACCTGTATCAGCTCAGTTTACTTTTATTGAACATAGTGAACAATCAACTATTTCTAGGATTAAGTCCATTATAATTATCTTTAATACGTCGATTTTCTAAGGTTTCATATCTCATTTACATTTCTCATATATATATATCTGCAGAAGTTGGATGTCGCAGTTAATTATTAATTTTGTCAATTGTCATTTATTTGTTCAGTTACGATTCCCAACCTTTGGTTAATGGCATACTTCAGTTTTTCACATGTAAATACCATGATTATATTCATTTTGTCAATAGTATGTATAGTACTGTCCTAATTTTAAAATTATAAATCTTGGAATAATAATGGATAGATCCTATATATGAATAATAATGTTTTTCTTTAAATGCACCATTCTAGTATTTCTGTTAATTTAAAGCAATGCATTAATTGCTGTTCTTCGTACTTTAAGAATTCACTAACTCAAAACACTGGTGGTTAAACTAATTCCTTTTTCGTTTCATGTTCCTTTTTTTTTCTCCCCTGGACATCAAAATGTCACTTATTCTTCCCATGACCATTTTGAATTTCAGGAGTATTTCAAGGGGATCACAATGATTGATTTTTATTATTGATATTTTTTTCAAACATTGTGAATATTTACTGGTATACTTTTCTAAGCAACTCTTTCAGAATTTATTGGTAGAAATTCAATTTGACTAAAAATGATTGTCATTTCAGAATTAATTAAATGTTATTCATTCATACTTTGAAATGGAATTGTTTTAATGTATTGCTCCTCTAATAACCACCAATGTCATTTTAAAGTATTTCTGAAAATTTTAATAATACATTGATCTTAAGGGTAATTTAATATAAAATATTTTCTTTTTATATTTATGATTGTCAATGTGATAAATTGATAGTAATTTTTGTTGTGTTATTCTGTTATATTTATGTGTAAAAATATTTATATTCTTACCATGTATAGTATACAGATGAATTTGAAAAGTTCTATTATGTATTTTTTGCCGAATTTATATTTAGTAATTGTTTCCATGGTTTCGATGTTAGATAAGATGTCATACACAATCAAATGAAGATCCTTATCTCCCGACAGTGTCAGTAATCATCCATGTTTTAATGTTGACACTAACATGACACAAAAGAGACCACTTTCCATGCAACTACATATAGGATTGCAATCTTGCATTTTCAACAGTTTCCATACCACTTAAGAGTTTTTGTCATTTAAAATTTAGGATGAATCCATCAAGCCATGATATAAATGAAATAATCTTGAAAGAGGCTCTAAACTCCAATGTAAAAAAAGTTAAATAAAATTATATATTAACAATTAACATATTATAATTAAACTGTAATGCATGTTTACCCCTTGTACTGTTCTGATGCTAATACATGTGTTATTATTTATTGCATTAACTGCAACCATTTTAATATCATTTCCATACAAAAGATATGTATAATATATATTGTATCTCGGATGCAACTGTTTAATATGTGATGTGTGACATGTTGTATTTTCCATACAACTATTTACACAAAACCTTGCCAACCATTTCACATGTTCTATACAGTTGTGTCTGGTATTTCAATTACTGTTTTTATGATTCGCCATTATGACATTCTAACATTTTGACACGTACATCACTCACTTTCAGGGATGATTCTGTTTATTATCAATTAGTAATCTTTGGAAATTCAATTAATTGAAAAGTGTTTTCTTTTATTCTAACATATCCACATTTTAAAATCCACAATGTAGAAATTACCAATATCGGCAAACCATCATCATAATTGCGTGTCCATAACCTACTACAATCTGCTATTTTCCAAATCACTATTAGTATTTATTAGAAAAACATTATACATTCATCAATTTCGGTAAGGATACAACACCACCATAATAGCATCGATCAGGCAGTCCTCAACTACATTGATATATGTCTGGTATTGTCAATTACCGTTGAGTGTATGTCAATTAACGACGACTTGTTGAGACATACCTCCAGGCCTATCAGCGATCTTGTTTGCTGCCAATGAATTGGGTCCAATTACCTTTATTTCTACTAATGGTCTACGGATCCACCTGATTTACATTGCTGTCAATCAATTTGGGGTTTCCTTGTCATTATTACCTGTGGTCATAGTTTTCATTCATGATATTCAATTCGGACTGGATGACTGCAAAGTCTTTGGACATAGGCCACTGAACATTTTCATTGATGCATTGTAGTAATTTCTATCTGTCTGTTTATTAACACCTATCGTGTCCTGTCTGTTCATTAACACCTATCTCAGTCTATGTATTAATACCTATATTGTGCTATATTTATTAACACTTATTGTGTCCTGTTGTCTGTTCATTAACACCTATCTATGTCTATGTATTAATACCTATATTGTCCTTTCTATTTATTAACACCTATCTTGTCCTGTCTGTTCATTAACATCTATGCCATCATATTTATTAACACCTGTGTATTAACACGTATCTCAACCTGTCTATTTATTACCACCTATCTCGACTCTGTCAATCTGAAGGGGGAGGTGGGGGTGGGAGGGTGTCTTGGGGGCCATCGCAGTCAAATAGGTCAACATGTCAGCTACTGAACCCACTAATGATGTAGATTGTTTTCAACAGGATCCACCAGAGTCTCATGGTCAAGCATTGTAACTAAGCGAGATCTATGTCCGTCACTTAAACCAATCTGGTCCCCGAGGATCCATGGCTTCCGGAGTTGGTCAGTGCTTAGATTGAGACCCATTTATATCATGCTTCTGCATGAAGATGTTGGTCAAAACTCCAGTTAAAGCATCCAAGACGTGGCCATTGTATATCCGATCAATTAACACATTTACATTAGCGCGTGTCTACATCAGGGGTCTGGTCTATAAATGGGAGTTTGTTGGTCAGTGTCCACCAGACCTGCCTGAACAAAATGCCCTCTGTAAGGTATTGGTCTAGCTTTACTGAAGCAAACAAATTGGATTTTGTATGTGGCATTGATTCTACGAGACACTGCAAGACACAGTTTGGCATGATTCAGGTCTGGAGATGAGTGGGGCAGTAGTAGGAAAGTAGTATGACAGCCAGGGTTGTAGATTAGTAGAGCAGTGGTAGGAAAGTAGTATTGCAGTGAGGAGTAGAATAGTGGTAGGAGAGTAGTATTGAAATGTGGAGTGGGATAGTGGTAGGAATAGTATTGTGATGAGTAGAATAGTGGTAGGAAAGTAGTATTGAAGTGAAGAGTGGGATAGTGGTAGGATAGTAGTATGATAGCCAGGGCTACAGATTAGTAGAGCAGTGGTAGGAAAGTAATAATGGAATCAGCAGTGGGATAGTGGTAGGAAAGTATTATTGTAGTGAGTAGAATAGTGGTAGGAAAGTAGTAAGACAGCGAGGACACCTGGGGTATGTTCAGCCTACACTACCTTTTGCTACATAATACTATGTAGTGCAACGGAAGACGTTCAGCGAGCGTACGTAGTACTATGTATTACTACTTTTCACTACGGATTGGAAACCCGTAGTGTTTTGTAGGAAAAACCAAAGCATGAAGCGAAGGGACTGCATGCATGCTCAAACTGATTTGCTGCTATTTTGCTATGGAATTATTCAGCCAACCACTACTTTATAGAATAGTAGCATAGTGTAGTGTAGTGTAGTGAAATGTAGTGCAGCCTGAATGCAGCACAGGTGATGGTTGACAGGTGCTATGTAGGATGTTCTCCTGCCAACGCTGTGGAAGCAGTTTGGTTGCCTCTGAGGCAGGGAAAGAGCAGTTCTGTCAATAGGAAACAAGTACTTGTTGTGGGCACCAGGCCTTGGGGGTGGGGATGGGGGGGAGAGGGGGGGGGAGAGTGAAGGTCGGAAGGGACAGGTTCTTGCTGAAGTATACAGTGTGGTGTCATGATATACAGGCCACTTGGTTCTCATGATATATGGCAATAACAGCCGTTATTTATAATGGTCCATGTAATATATAAGAACTGGAAACAGTGATTAATTTAGGTGTTTGAACTATTAGAGGGTTCAAGTTATTTGGAGAATTACGGTACTAGATTGATACCATCTGAAAGGCTTTATCGCATTTTCCATAGTATTTCGTCACAAATGGGTGAAAGATTCCTGAAGCAACATTACTCCATAATCACTAACCATAGTATTTCAGTGATATTTTGAGGATCTGGTTAGATGGGAGGAAAACCTGCAGAAACTAGCCATTTTAGTAAGACCAACCATTGACAGTTGATGCATGGATGTGTCTGGTTCAGATTATAACTGTATGCTGTTTATAAAGACATTAAACCTCAAGATTAAGTTCCTCACAATAGAAATATCACTGGTGATCTTGGGCTGAGCTCAAACTCAGAACTCTCAGTTTTATTGTCTAATGCTCTACCTACAACACCACCATATCCATAGTTTCTCCTTCATGACATCAGTATATTGATTCTTCTGACCAAGTCTATTATCTATTTATATTGCATGCATTGTTTTGAACTATTTATTGGTGAATTGGTTACAAGCCACATTTCTGAGAAAACCGTTCATAAACCAATGATGGCAGGAATTGGCAATCATATATTCCTAAACAGTTTTGTCGTTATGTAAGACAGACATGCACCCAGTGTCTGTAGAAGTCGATAACCAGCTATCTTGAATTGCAGGAAAATGGTCATGGATTGACTACGTTTAACTTAAGAAGGCAGAAAGATTGGTTAGACAGCCATTAGTCTGCCTCAAAATCTGTATCTACTAAAACTGTTTACCAAATTATGTGAATAATTGGGGTTTAAGTTAACTATTGTGGAGAACAGTTGGGATTTAAGTTAACTATTGTGGAGAACTTGGGATTTAAGTTAACTATTGTGGAGAACAGTTGGGATTTAAGTAAAACAGTTTGGATTTATTTAAAGTTACCTATCCTGTATGGCTAATTGAATTTTAAATTGTTTTACACAATGAATACAGATTGATTTAAATAAAGAAGACATAAAATAAACGTATATCATGTTTTAAATTTATATATTACATGTATCTTCAAAAATAAACACTGCCAATAAACACTTTAAAATTGTAATGTTTATGAGGAAAGAGATATAGCAGTATGCCAATTGTAATATAGCGATAAATATAGCAGTATGACAATTGTAATATAGTGATATATAGCAGTATGACAATTGCAATATATTGATAAATAGCAGTATGATAATTGTAATGTATAGATATATAGCAGTATGCCAATTGTATTATAGTGATATATAGCAGTATGACAATTGTAATATAGTGATATATAGCAGTATGACAATTGTATTATATTGATATGCATTCAGTAAATTCCATGTTTAATAAGTCACAACAACAGATGTTACCATAATTCAGCAATACTGGAATAATATTTTGATTAAATTATAGCTCAGGAAATATGGATATCTTAACCCTCTCCATTCTGTATTGGACATGAAAACAGCTTATTTGGACATATATGGTTGCCTCCAGCATGGAGAGGGTTAACAATGATAAAAAATAACATAACATGCAATCAATATTTTATGGACAAGCATACTACGGGATGTCATTTCAATTTGACAGTTTTTGTGCCAGATGAGGTGATACATTAAATTGTAATGATTTAGTAGATGAACATATCTATGTTATTTGTAATAATCTACATTATTTGTAATAATGTTGCGCAGTAATGTCTATTATTTATATTGATTTATATTGATCATGAAAATCTACACACAACAGGCATGAAATTAAATACAAAGTTTTGTCATTTAAATAAAACATTTGTAATTGCAAACAATTACTATGGTCAAACTTTAATTTTAATTTTTATATATTTAAACTTTACGTTGATATTTAAAATACAGTGTGCCCCCAATATAACAACTTTCAATGCTCCACAGATTCAGATAATCCACAGGGCTAGGCTTGGATCCCATGTTGTTTTTTGTATTTTTTTTTGTATTTCAAAAACACCTAAGCTATAGATAATTTTGTTAATAAACTTACAGGATATTGTTTTAAACCATATAACAGCGTTAAATGTGTAACATTAGGTAGTCCTCTGGTTGTATGCTGGAGTGGAATCGCTGGCACGTCATGCCTTCAACGATCCATTGACTTAATCCTTTCTTCAGCCATGTTAACTGTACCCTAGGGCACAACGTTTGTATCCACTTGCTGCTGTGTGATGTGATACTATGGAAAACACCCACCAGCTGCCAACACAATGCAATGTAGTCTTCTGAAGAATACATGGAGCATAAAGCTCACTTAATTAAACTTTGAGATTGTTTTATCTCAAGAGAAATGGTGCATTGCTTAACTTACTTATTTAATAGGTTACTGTACATGTACTTTGTATGTTACTAAATGTTACTAATTTGACTTGTGTTACATGTTTCTGAAGCTGTCTATAATCTTATTTAAATATAACATTACTTTTGTTCTTTACGTCCATGTTCCTTATGATACCTCCCTGGTATGTTCCTTATGATAACTACCTGGTATGTTCCTTATGATACCTCCCTGGTATGTTCCTTATGATACCTACCTGGTATGTTCCTTATGATACCTACCTGGTGTGTTCCTTATGATACATATTTGGTATAGTCCTTATGATACCTACCTGGTATGTTCCTTATGATACCTACCTGGTGTGTTCCTTATGATACATTCCTTATGATACCTACCTGGTATGTTCCTTATGATTTGTTCCTTATGATACCTACCTGGTATGTTCCTTGTGATAACTACCTTGTATGTTGCTTATGATACCTACCTGGTGTGTTCCTTATGATACATTCCTTATGATACCTACATGGTATGTTCCTTATGATACCTACCTGGTGTGTTCCTTATGATACATTCCTTATGATACTTACCTGGCATGTTCCTTATGATATGTTCCTTATGATACCTACCTGGTATGTTCCTTGTGATAACTACCTTGGCCTCAACAACCAAGGCCCAGAGTACATCCGAGACCTCATCACTGCCCACAAGCCTGGACGGTCTCTTAGATCTCAGTC
>JAUTBT010003207.1:0-27826 GCA_032361225.1 Lepetodrilus schrolli | reverse complement strand
ACAAGCTGAACAATCTTCAATAAAACATCCATGAAATAGACAAACTGTACTTTCAAGACAACTCAATTCTTTAATGAAGTTTATGTATGATCCTTGTTCACCCATTTCACCAAAGCGCATTTGAGCAGTTCATACAGATATTTCCGCTATAATAATGTGCATAATAATAATAATTAGATCGTATTAATATCACGCATGTCAAGAATATACCAGTACTCTTAGAAATCTGAAAGATGTGCTGTCGTAAAGTTATATTAACAAGGTTTATTTCGCCTTTCTTTGATGTTTACGGGTTTATTAGGAAATCATATCGTAATCGTTTATCAACAGAATGTTTTAATAACGGATTGAGCTCTTTCTCTCTGATGGTGTTTAAGGTACTTCTTTGATCACATGTCCATTAGCACTTGAATTATTTACATGGCAGTAATGTTCGACTGGGGATCGAATGTTGGGTTTATTCCATGTCCTCATCCCGACTTTAGTACATGACTGACATCCTCGTTGTACTTCAAACAGCTGCACTAAACAAGAGACTGATACTGACTGATGCTGGCGGAGGTGTCGTCACCATCACGCGCCAGACTGGCGTGCATGTAAGATGATGGAGGAATGAAGACATTATCCCTGCTATAATTACGAACAGCTCTTGTAATCCGACGCCGCGAAATTACGGATGCATTGACGGTGGATTACAGCATATTTATGAGTGACTGTCAGCGTGGACTTCTACATGTGTACCATGTGCAGTGTCAATTAACTGACAATGAAAACGTGATAGGACTTCGCGCCATATAGCCATTTCTATGAGCATCAGAGACTCTCTTATTTCTATCAGAGACACTCTTAGATGTTTAAAACGGCTGCTGTTAATTTTTTTCCTGATGCGACTTTAAAAAAAACTGACAACTATGTAATGCTACGTTTAAAAAGAAATACAATGTAACTACACTTAACAGTTCTGACTTCAAAGAATGGAACTCTGGCTGTAAATTCTACGACAATGGACATTTCTTGTGAAGGTCTCCGTGTCCATTGCAGATTGTGACACAGAGGAAAGCCTATTGTCTTCTAGGAATAGAACGTTTTAGTGAAGACCAGGTCTTCTTATTTAGGGGACAGTGTTGTAATGCCAAGTATTGTGTGGGGTAAATAGCATGATAGCATTATTGTCTGCATGGTGCTGACTACCGACCTGTTTCCCTCCCTTGGGGCCCCGCGAAAAGACCACATCGCATCTGAAACACTTTAAGGGCCATTACAAAAGTGGCCTTCTGTACCTTATTGATCAAGAACCATGTCTTCGGGACATTTCATTACGGCGTCGATAGTAGAAAAGCATCTTTGTTCGGTATTAGAGAAAAATGGTTGATGTTGGTTTCACTAATGGAAGAGATTTCCCAGCCTCTCGCTTAGTGTTTACTGTTCACGTAAAGTGGAGGTTATACCTGACAAGATTTTCCATTCTGGACCCAATTTCCCGCATTCCCCCCCGAGGACCGAGAAAGGGTTTTTATGAACAACAGTGTGAATTGCGCTAACTAAACCCAGATCGATGTACGATAGGCAATGAAGCTGTCAAGCATGACATCATATGAAATCCATGCTATACACACGGATCTGGGTACATTCCAGTATAACGTCAATGAACATTTACTGAGATTAGACGTAAGAAATTATGTCAGGAAATATTGTCTAGACAAGCCGGACAGCACGAGTTTATGAATTCTCATGAAAGGTAATTTTTATTACCAAAGAAAGGTACACTAATTGCTCGTTTCAAAAGGTGAGTGGCATAGGCAAGTGTTAATATGTCTGTTCTCGAGATCGTTTGAACTTCTCGTAGGGGAAATGTCTGGCAAGGGCTGGCTAATTTCTCATCTTTACTTGCCTCTGATTAAACAATAAATAAAATAATACAGATTGCATAATGGAGAGCATGGAAGCGTGTACAATAAATGATATCTACTTTGCATCTTCCGACTCCCAGACACCGTCACGTTTATGTGAAGCTCGCGGTTTGGCTCAGCTACACTTGAATGTCATCACGGTGCAATTTTGACATTTGATGCTGGAATCTCGAAGACCCTGGAGATTCTTTAGAGTGTCGTCTTCAAAGATTCCGACACAATGATGGTTCAACGACAAAGGGAAAGTAACAACGGATGTTTAATCAGGAAAGAAATACAGGTTAAAGAAAGGATAGATGCGGCGTGTCACGAAAACATGTCTGCGATGCTTGCAATTATGTCCTATGAATCTGAGTCTTCTACATTGTCAACTGCTAGTGACTCATACTGAAGTATTCATCAAATGTCTGTGACTATACGTGTAAGCACTTGTCTGAGGTAGACTATGAATACTTTAAGATAGCATTGGCATATTCGTATGGTCTTATTATGTCATGATGCCATTCGTTTGTATACTAGTATATACCGTTGTATTATTGAACTCGAGTAACCAACTTTGAATATTTATGAAGTTTTCATAATCGTAAAAGTGTGTGCATGATGGTTGACCGAATCTGGAATAATCATCATTTCACATAAAATTTTATAGATGGTACATATAATTAATATTAATTAAAGTTAAATTTGAATTGATTGCATTATTTAAAGTTATTAATATGTCCGGCTAAATTTAACATATAGTGAAGTGTTTGTGTGTGTGTGTGTGTGTGTGTGTGTGTGTGTGTGTGTGTGTGCGTGAGAGAGAGAGAGAGAGAGAGAGAGAGACAGAAAGAGAAAGAGAGAGATGAAGAGAGAAAATGGAGGGCTGGAGAAGCGTTCATTAGAAAGAAGGTTGAAGAAACAAACAAAGAATAAGAGAGAGAGAGAGAGAGAGAGAAAAGAGAAAAGAATAACAGCAGTAGTTAATATTAGTACAGCAATGGTAATATGAATCGGGTAATATTTATACGTGCAGAACTGGCCCACAGAGATACGTTTAAATTAGCATCCATTAAATGTGGAAAAGAGTACTTTGCGAATTATATGTCTCATAGACGAATACTAACCTTAAATACTGGCAGATTCGGGTGCTGAAGATGCCATAGATGACTGGATTGGCCGCACTGTTCAGTGGCGCTAAACTTTGAATAAATGGAACTATCTTTCGAGTTGTTGAATTCCATGGAACATGTCCATAAACATCGAACAGGTTGAAGATAAAATATGGACTCCAACAAATGACGAACACTGAAATATGAAATCAACAATTAATGTATTTACTGTCTGCAACTAAAGATGGATAGCTGGGCTACTTTAAATTAAAGCGTGATTACTTAAGGTACAGTTATGTTATGGGCATCCTCGAACCCCAAGTTATTGTGTCTCCTTAACATCCCAGGAGGCATATTAATAGCCTGGAGTTCGAGGATGTATTGTGCAGTTGGAAATCAGTGTAATAGCTTGAAAGAACATATCAAGAGATTTAATAATAGGTGCATGTATATAAAATAGTATTAATTAAAAGTGAAGCAATATTGGATCAGGCTGCAAATGACAGACTAGTGATGGTTTTGTACTACTGTCGTGAACTCTATGAAACGTAAAACTTCCTAGCAAATCCCTGTCAACGATTATCATGATATGTTTGTATCTACAGTAGTTATGTTTGTACCTCATAAGCCGAGGTTCTCGGCCTGAGTAAACAATGGTTCAGTCCTGTACTGTACTGTACTGTACTGATGATGATGATGATGATGATGATGTTCTAGTAATATAATTAACCGTATACCATCTTCCAAAACAGCAATACTTGAAACTAGGTTAAGTTTTGAACCACGAAAGGTCTACATCGTAAAACATCCTGGTATACAGCGCATGAATGGAATTATTTAGATTTGTATTATTATTTAGTAACGATAATACGAATATACGTCTCTTTATATACTTACCTAAAACAATAATGAAGGTCATTTTTATTGTTCGAATTTTAGCTTGCGGGATGATGCCTCTAGAACTGGTACAGCTATCATTGCGACACGACCCGTGACTTCCCGACAGTAGTTCTGTAATAACAATCACCGTATGTTCAAACCAGCTGTACTTCACACACCTAGCATACAGCTGTACTTCACACACCGAGTATACAGTTGTACTTCACACACCGAGTATACAGCTGTACTTCACACACCGAGTATACAGCTGTACTTCACACACCGAGTATACAGCTGTACTTCACACACTGAGTATACAGCTGTACTTCATACACCGAGTATACAGCGGTACTTCACACACCGAGTATGCAACTGTACTTCACACACATAGTATACAGCTGTACTTCACACATCGAGTATACAGCTGTACTTCACACACCTAGTATACAGCTGTACTTTACACACCGAGTATATATACAGCTGTACGTTACACACAGAATACTGGTATACAGCTGTACTTCCAAACCCGAATATACTGAGGGCATTAATTGTTATAGTGAGCGATACGTGTCCATAACCTGGTCATATTAGTTTTAGCTTAAACATATTTTATTCAAGACGAAATGGAAAGTATACACGTCACTGCAAAATAATAATACCGCTCCAAGATAAGGGAAAGAAAAGATCTGGAGAGAATAAAGAATGATTAAGAATGGACAGCATTTTCACAGGGATTACCACATAGACATGAGGCAATATCATAATATTCTGAGATAGTCCAAAGTTAAACAAATCGCTATTCAATGGACTAACGGATTTTATCACCCAGTAATGGCTCCCACAGGAGATAACATCACTAGCACAACACTATTATTCTACTGTAGATAACATTTTACAACTTCACTGATTGGTCAAGAATGACTAATTTACATAGTTATTCTACTGCTGACAAATATTCTACCAGTCATGATGTCATTCGCGTACGTTCGCGTCCGTGATTTGCATGGGCTTGTCAATTTCACCCATCAATTTTTCACCATAGAGAGTACATATGAGGATTTTTATGTTGGGTAACTAGGCAAGTAAGGTACACTATTTATACCTCACATGTGAGCATATTGCTTTAGCTACATTTTGGGTGGTAAATAGAATCTCCACCACCTTCTGATATCAGTGTTATCATACTCGTTGATAAAGTAATGAAAATCCTCGGCAAGGCCTCGGATCTTATACTTACTGTTATCAACTTGTTTGATAAAACTGATATCAAAAGACACGAGGTGGGGATTCTCTGTATCTAAGTTTAGTGAGTAACTTAATAATAATATTTCTGTACATTAACTTCTGTAGTTCTCTGGAACTGGTACAGCTACCATTATGACACGTGGCCTCCTGACAGTGTGTTCAAGCCAGGTGTACTTCCAACACCGAGTATACGCGTTATAGTGAGAGACACGTGTCCATCACGAGGTAGTATTCCTGTCTTTGCATCAGAGGGAATTAGTACGGCTCTTGATGTCACTCGACGTAATGAGATCTAACGAAAGGGTAATCATATCATGGTAATAAAGCATTTCGATTTCCTATAGGGAAATTACAGCGTTTCATTACGTGGGATAATATGGCATTGCTTATAATTAGTGTACTGTGGTAACGGAGTGCATTTCAATCTCAGGAATATATGATCAAAGTTATTGAGATTGTTGAAGCCATGGCTATTTGATTCCCTGGTTTACACGGATCCACTGACACTGATTTTTACCACTTTGGAATTTATTTATTATTATATTCCGCCGACAGTGTACGAGTCTTTTGAAAATGATAATAATAAATGTTGAAGGAACAAGTCGTATAATATAAGCCATGTTTCAATATGAACAAAGACCGCCAGGCAATGATTGACACAAAGTCGAAGCCAATTTGAATGCTTACTGGTAAATACCTACAACAAATTAATAACAATTACTGCTATTGGCAGTAAGTATTTTGAAAATAAATTAATGTGTATTGGTATTTATAACAATTATATTGATAAATTATGTTTATTTTATGTCAACCAACCATTCATAATCTCCAATTATTATTATTTTTATATTGGACCCGACCGACTGGCCAAAATATCAAACTATATATATTTATATTTTCGACCGCCTGTGCCAACATGAATAAAGAATAATCCGTAAACCAGGGAATCCAGTTTCCATCGACAGCTGAGAGTTGATGGATGTGACTGAATGTGTCAACATATTCTTATTATACCTGATTCAGGTACTTCATTAGTGCCGTGATTAACATCCATATAGAATATCTCCTACGGCAGTAGGTCTAGATACATCCACAAAATAAGCTACGACAGTGTTGATTACGTCTTTTTGTTCGCCCTCTATGAAGCTGTTTGTCAGCAGTTTTCAATGGTTTATTACATTAAATTGATGATATTGAATAATTAGAATAACCCACTCGTATCTCGTGGGTTATTCTCTAATTATCTGATTGTGGAAACATTTAGTAGACTTATCCTAGAATAGTATTATCAGAATAGTCCTACACGCCCTAGTTCACCTAGAGGGTGCCATTCCACAGAACGATCGTAACTCTACGAGAGTCGTAACTCCGTTTCATTAATTATATAGATTTTACTAAGGCTGTATTAATATGACGCTACGAGTGTTCTGTAGAACAGAACCATGTTGTAATTTCTGTAACATGTACGATACTATGAAAAAATCCATAGAGTCCATGCCGAAAGGTTTCGTTCCACAGAATGACGGCAACGCTGAGAATATTCTGTGATACATAATCCTGATGCCCATTGCTCAGCATAGATTGTAACTACACTTAGTTTATGGACCTACACAAAGTTTATGGACCTGCTACAAGTGTAAGTCTGGTTACAAGTACGAATCACTTTTGTCGTTACTATAGTTTAAGTGTTTCATGCAATGCCAATGGGCTTACATTTTTAGCGGGTAAATAATATATGACTTACAATGAATTGTAGCTACAACATCAATTAATTTGCTGTTACCTTCATCTTTTGATTTGCGTTTTTTCTTCTTGGTGTCGTCTGATGTAAGTATACTGCTGCTACGCCAGATGGTGTAGATGATGACGATGTAGCAGACGCAGATGATGATGGCGGGGATGAAGAACAGGCTGATGGAGATCAAGGTCAGGTACACCTGCAGATATGACGTCATCATATACCTATTTTTTTTCCCCATAGATAAACGACACTAAAAGCAACATCGAATCACTCCCATTTGGTACATCATTTAGATATTATTTGGAACGCAGTCGTAGGACCTCGAGGGTGTTCCATTTAAGCAAGGGATACGTTTGTCCAGTTTTCTGTACGATTAAATGCATACGTCTTTATACGTAAAGGGTCATTACTGACCATGGGGGTAAATGTTTCGTTAATTCATACTAATATTTAATGCTTTAGTTTCGTTTCATTGAATGTGTTTTAATAATCTCTCCCAAATTGAAGTGATGCGTAGCTATTATATTATACCTAACAAATTTAATTAAAAGCCAGCAGACCTTGGAGACATGTACATTTAGCTTAATATTAAATTAACAACGAAGAATTTCCAAACATTTACAGGCTCCAGGTACTCTTCAAGAACGTGCAGAAGCATTGGCAGAAGAATGAGTTCCGAGATTTGGTAGAAATCTTCCTCAGAAAATTTCTGCCGGCCCTTAATTATTTTATTGAGTTATATTTTATCCATGCAGTGGACAAACAAGTAGACTTGTGTGTAAACAGTCAACATCTGTTCAGTATTGTATTCAGTGTGCTTGTTATACAATGGGCAAAGCATTTATCATGTTTATGGGACAATTATACAATGGGAGAGTATGCCTTTATTTGCAGGATTATTTGATCAAGGTTACCTGCCAATGCCAGGCTTGGTTCAAATATTCCGAGTTGATGACGCAGTGCCGACCACCGATGCCTTCACTCTCTTGAAATAGTACCAACATAGGGATTGAGAACACAAAGGATAACGTCCATGCCCCTCCTACAAGGAATCTGGCCCTCGTCCCTGTGTCGACATATTCACGTGAAGATGAAATTATACGAAAGTGTTGTGTAAAGAACCGGTAGTGATACATTGTAAAATGAACGCACAATTGATTGGAAATTCTTGAACAATTATATCTCCACTTAGTGATTGCACAAGCATTCATTAAAGGTTTTTCAGTGGATTAATTGATGTATTTCAAAAAGGATTTCACATATAGGTCGTTAAAATCTCAACTTAAATTCTGACAACACATTTCCAAATTGAATTAATAAAAAGCCTACGCCAATTATCCTTATGTTATTTAATATTTAAGAAATAAAGTATTTTTCCATATTTTATAGAGCAATATAACACGGTTTTGCGCTTTGCTATTATAGATAACTCACTTGAAAGATTATTTGATCTTAACTGAAGGTGTGCTATAAATTGTCAATATTGGTGTTTTTACTGTTATTGCTTCGTGTTTATACATGGATTTACTCACAGCTCCCACTGAAGAGCATTGGCCGTGCCACAGCGTCCAGTCTGTCGATACTTAGTGACACCAGCATGTAGGTGGAAGCGTACGTCACGATCCCCTGTCAACAGATTGAAACTATTGAAATAGAAAGGTATCCATTGTAGTCAGTGATATTCTACCAATGAAGGTAGCGCAGTAGTAATAGTAAAATCCACCCTCAAAAGCGGGCTCGTCGCGCTGCATTATTACCCCGGTAAATGGATCAGTATGGTCTTATTTTCCTTCTCAGCTTCCTGGGAGTATACAACCCAAAAGTGAGCTAATAGTACATCGTCGGACCAGAGCCAAATGTCCCGAATTCAATGTTCGCGTAAGATATCAGATGCGTTGTCTGTACTGTGTCAATGAAGGTACTATTACCATTAGTTGTACCAGCCAGTTGTATGTATGTAGCATGTAAACCGCTACGGGTATTGCAATCACCTTGAAAGCGGTTCTAAAATAAATAAACATAAACTACCATTGAAATAGTGTTCTATGCATTAGGGTACAATGGGATCGTAGCAAGTATTACTCATTGTACTCTACATCCTCGAAACACAGACCATTATGCTTACTTTACATCTGTCAAATGCTTAGACATAATAGTCTGTGTTACGAAGATGTGCATTCTGATACTATATATATAATGCAAATACAGCAATTAATCTTTTGGACGCAACCATATCCCATATAATAACCAGGTTGCTGTCTAGCCGTCCTAATTAAGTAATGATGAGTCTAGAACATTGTAATTATTTTATTGTCAATACTTCTACCGCTTGTCAAATAAAGGTGTATCCATCCATGATTGAAATGTACTTTATAACCTGCGTCCCTATTGCGTAACCAAACCCAAACAATAAATAATACATTAATTCACATTTGTTCCAATTAACGACCTGAACAGATAAAGATATATAACAGCATGTTTGAAATCACTACCTATCAAACACACCGTCAGCTATATAGATAAACAATCTAATGTATAAAGTATGTGCCATTTGAAGCGTCATTGGAAGTGACGTGTAGTTTATCTCGATCCGCTCGTAATTGTAAGATATTACCATCCCCAGAGGACATTATAGGGTATTAACGACATGTATATATGTCTGGCCGCCACCAATACCGTGTATCTACGTTGTGAAGTATGATATTAATGTTTTTGCAAATTGCACGTCGGGGATTTGACAGGGTGTAGTAAGACAGGTGTCAATATTTTCATTTCTTTTCTTATATATTAATTTGATATTCAAGCTATTAACAGTACTCACACTATATCTATATAATGTAGCCGTGTTTTATATAGGTGCGCCTACTCGTCTCGGCCTGAAGGGTTACTCCTTTGGCTAAGTCGGTAGTGTTTACTCACAATATGCAGGAAAATCAGGGTTCGAATCCCAGCCAGGATAGAAATGGTCCTGTTACTAAGACAACTGTCGTTATTTTATGTTGATCAAACCTTTATTAACCATGGCGAGTATAGTAAATATCTAACATTATCATTCTTAGTTTAAGGTAGATTTCACACTCCTCCAAACAGTTGATTAAACGCGTTTCTATATAAAAGCATAGCTAAGAGTGCTGATATAAACTATGTTTAAAACCTTAAAACAACATCAAAGATAAACTTTACTTTAGCCACCTAGCTACACAATAGTGATATTGTGGAAAACAGTTCTTAAGAACTGTACGTTCACGACCATTTACGAACGTGAAGTCGACGCGATTCGGAAGTAATACATAAATATACCACAGCATTATACAATGATGTGGGATTTACATGATTAAACTAGTTAAATGGTTTCATCTATAGAAAGATGCAAGTGAGTGAGTGATTATGGAGTTTAACGTCGCTGCGGGAATCTTTCACCCATTTGCGACGATAGCAAGATGCAAGAGCTATAGATTAAAAGGTCCTCAAAAAACAGATATGTGTGTCATAAACAAGTTATTTAAACCACATATAGTATCCTATTTATTACATGGACAACGTATCAGATTATGGAAATACGGCCAGTGCGTGTCGAACGGTTAATATAAGCATCCACAAAATAGACATCCATTCATATTTGTATTCTAATGTTATTTGACGTATGACAAACTAAATTATTAACAGAGAGTTGGATAACACGTGGAAAATACGCTTACTTATCACACACCGGAAGTGGCATGCTTACGGATTCACATTGAATCATTTGCGGTCAATACTCACCAGCGCGTGTGGTAGCGCAATGGTAGAACATTTGGACTTCGGAGCCAAAGGCCCCGAGTTAAAATCCTGTCCGGCAGCAATGTTCGCGAAAGTTTATTGATAGGATGCGCTGTGGCAATGCAGTTATCATCCTTGGTCTGTCAGTACCAGCCGGTACTCGCAGGTTTACTGCAATATCCAGCGCTATGGATGTTGCGGGTTTCCTCTTGCCCTAAACTGAAAAGCCGTGATATACTGGTAAGTGACATAAGTGAAAGCGTCTCTAAGCCCCAATTAAAAACAAATAAAAAAGACTCACCCGCGTGTATTGTGTAAGCTTACACATGGCGTCACCAGCATACCAATATAACGTTACTTTATACAGCAAGTCAATCATTACGCTTAGGGGACCATTCAGTAAATCTGAAACATTTGAAATAGCATTGACAGTTATAAGCGGTTTAATTCGATGTAAAATGAAACATATACTTTCACACCGACTTATCGGAAGCTATAGTAAACCAGATGATATTTCACGCCTACCCGATCTCGAAAATATTACTTTCATCGTAGCTAATTAGATACGTGTGGTAGAGGAAAGGCATGTTGTTTTTTTTATCGACTAAGACAGTTAACGTGTTACATGAAACTGGGGCTTATGTTCTCATATTTTCTATTCTGGGGTAGTATGGGGTAATTATGGTATTAAGGCTTGAAGTTTCATTAACTCTTTGATTCAGGTTGTTACTGTTATGCATAGTGAGGAGAATGCATATGACATCTTAATTAATCTTGAATGAAATGAAAAATGCCTGTACCTCGTGCAACACTACCCATAGGAATGAGAGATATTGTATTCAACACAGACAGATTTTAGTTTGCTTGCAAATTAGTATGCATATCATGATCAGCTCATCAGGGCTGCAATGTGATTTAGTTTCATAATTTGATATACTATCACTAAAATTGTCATAAATCAATATAAATCACGAACAAAATAATATCACATTATAAATAACATGTTTAACAAATTAAATATTAAAGAGCATCAAAACGGTTAACATCCGACGTCTCTGACAAAGAAACATTCTAAATATACTTTCTAAACTTAAAGCACCGCACGTACATACTTTATCTTGAGTTTTCCAAAACATTTATTATGGTTAGTATTTTAACGTGCCTGCAAGTGCCAAGTGCATAATGAAGAAGTTCATCCGGGACCTTCTTCGCTCACGTGACAAGGCAATGGCTGCCAAAACAATGGCATTTCCAGCAACAATGAGCAACAATAAGATGATCAGGAAGGCGATTTGTTCATTCTGCAAAACAAAACTGTTACTGAACAGAACAAAGTTTATTCTCATTAAAAAAATCACATATTTAGACCCACTTAGTACTCAGTAGTCTATATCAATCAGCCGTTCCCCAATCAGCATACCCCCCGTCTCCCTCATTCCAGTTTGTGTGTTCACACTTCTCAAGAGTGTCAAATTAAAGTAGTTCTAATAATTGATTGAGATGCACTATCTTCCATCAATCAAACATATATTTCTGATTATTCCACATACCCCCTCTTACACATGCGGTATAGTGTCCCCATTACCATATCCTTTAGTGCATACCCATTACACTTTATTCACTGGTTCATAGTCCTGGTAGAATCATTACATTTTCCCGAAATTTACCGACCGTCTCCACATTTTCCCATTCGGTTAATTTACTTGAAAAGTGTCATATGATGTTATACTATCAAGCGAAGACATTTGTACGACGGTGCCTGACGAATTGTGTAACGATAGACTCTACACTATGTACAGCAGTTGCACTCATTTATTATCAACAGCAATAATGCTGTTCGGTGAGATAATGCATCGTTTAATTGAGCACTCGGGTAGACGGTGTATCTCTTCGTTAATGACCCATGGGATACTATCCTACTTATGTCATAATTAGTTTCTCGCATTTGCTATTCACATGATCGTCACACCTCCCTAAGTATTTCACTATCAAATATCTAATGCATCTACCTATCATAGAATAGTTCAAACACGTGCGAATGCATTAGTAAGTACATACTGCAGTATTTGTACATCCCTTGATAATATAATCAATGGCGTCATTGATAAATAAACTATTATTGAAATGTCAGATTTAAGTGTTGCCACAATACAAACGATAATTCGAACTGTGAAAGATATATTAAAAGGAAACTGACCCTGTACAACTCGACTCTCAGCGTTTCGTTGGATGACGTATCGAACGTCTCAACTGTAGCGGTGCTGTCCCAACCGACGTCGTAAACCGACGTAAACTCTGGTAATGGCGTCGACGGGTTCATAGTTGGTTCTTTGCCGACTGATCAAGTGTTGAACACTTTGGTGGACCTGAAGTAAATAAAATGTATTTCTAAGTTTAAGTGTATTCGTTTTGATTAACCGGGTTACTACTGAGTCATTCGGCATCTTCCGCGTTAGTGTCGAAAACTCGACGTAACGTCCGTTACGGCCTTCTGTCATGTTTATGAAACCCAGGTGCGGGCCATACATTATTGATCATACTACGATAATCGTATCAATACACAACATGCAAAGGTGACTGGCTACAGATATTCGTTCCACCTAACGTAGTCCCTTTCATATCCCGTTTCAAATGCTGGTAAATCGGATTATGTTAGTGGAAAGTGGAATCTAATTGTATTAAGAGTGTCTGCCTTACACCTGAGCCTGGATGCTATAGTGGTGTACAAATACAGTGTATATTCCCATTCTGCTATTAATTGATATATCTCAAGAGTAGTTGTGTGAACGCAGCTTCACTCTAAAACTGATCACTCATTTGAATTGTCATACGAGAAAATCACAAAATGGCACATACATTATATATTGCAATACTCGTGTTGTAAGCAACGCTCGCGAGTGTACAATACGTTAACCGAACTTGTTAACTGGGTTGATATAATACCTATGTACATCATTTACAGTATATGATTATTTTACACATGTTTTGATATAAAACCAGGTATCAACATACTAACATATTACCTATCGACATAGTAAAATGATAAAATGATAGCCTTTAGCCACGACACATTTAGCAACATATATTTCTTCTTGACATAACCGTGACACCGTGAGATAGATTTCCTTTACCCGTGTTAAACATAAGTCCTTCATGACCCGTAGACTATACCTGTGTACAACATGTTTCCCTCTGTATTATCCGAGTAGCTTTAGTAATGCTATAATTGGCTAATTTGAATTATCACCTACTTTATTCAATGGTTTCTCTAATATAGTAGTTTGTAACAGCTATTGGCAGTAAGAGGGTGTAATACATCACTATTATATAAATAAAAACAACTCAAAACTGTTGATCTACGTGGTAAAGATAATACTAATATCGTAATATTGGTAATAATAATGGCTATTTATAATGCGCCAGATCCACCCACTAAGACAAAGTCAAAATGGATAAGCGTGCACTCAATGTTCCTTCTCAGCTCACCGGGGAGTATATAACCTAAGATTCCGTTTCCAGCTCTAGACTGTTACATTAACGTGACCATAAGCCGTGATATTAGTGAAACAATCTTGAAAGCGCCTCTAAATCCTAATTCAAAACAACAACAAAAACACAACTAAATCTGTGAGCTTGAGTGATAACATGCGCATAGGAAGAGTATGCTTGTTTGTGCATTCTAGCTTTAGTGGACTTCTTTGAAACTAGATTGCATGAATTTTATTATTATTATTATTATTATTTTGGAATTGGGATTTAGAGCAGCTTTCAAGAGTGTCACTTATATCACGGTTTGTCAGTTTAAGGCAGGAGGGAACCCACAACATCGTGAACATTGGTGCCGGGCTCCCGGGGCAGGATTTGAATGAATTTGATTAATTGAAATCCACACTCCACGTATTAATAATACATGTTCTCATGACAGATGACAACCATACACAATTAAAACCAACCCAGTAACGGAAGTCACGACAGATATGGAACCGAACCAGTGCACTAGATCGTATCATGGGGGTCTACCAATACCGCCCCCGAAATGGCCTAGGAAAATCTTCGAATCTGGATCGATAATGAGCTTGGGTAATGGGTATGATTGAGATGACTGTTCATCGTTCACGTAAGGGAGGTTACGGAACTACAGATTTGATGAGGGTCCCCGCGTTCACTATTCGTGCCCTGGATGGTAACGCCGGATTGTCGATGTGCGTATCTATGTTTTATGAGGAACTTATCAATACAGCTCTCCACGTCCCCCGACAAAACTGACATTCTCCAGGGGCTGTTTGATAATAACATCAGACGGACATGTATATCCGAATCTATCAATAACTGTTCATATATTCACAGTAAAATCTTTATGATGTGGCATTTTTCTTCTTTAATGACATATGATATTTGGTGATAAATAGAATCTCACCCTCGTGTCTTGGAATATCAAATATATCAACACTCGTCGATGAATGTTATTAAATCCTCGGCAACGCCTTCGACTTAATAACTTTCACGAATCGTGTTGATATATTTGATATTCCAAGACACTTGGCTGAGATTCTCTATGTACATATCTGTATGGCAAAGGAACGAGCTGACTTAACCCAACAGTATTGCAAATAAGTCACAAAGTATATTCATCTTTACAAATTATAAAAGAAGATACAATTATTTTTTTTGGTAGTGTGACATATATACTCAACAACATTAATTAAGAGTCACTAGCCTTATTAGACATAAATTCAGCTTAATATTTTAACAACAAATAATTTCTAAAGATCTATATGCTTCAGGTACTCTTCAAACCCATTGGAAGAAGAATGGCGCCAGATTCCTCAAGCCAAGTTCTGAAATTTGGTAGAAACCTTTCCTACAAAATAGCTGCCAATCCATAATTTATTGTGTTGAGTATAAAAGTTCAAGACATATAATTATGAATCATGTCTTTCCACTATCAGATATAATCAAATACGGACTGATATAAAATACGTGAAATGTAACTCAGTAAATTACCAACCAGTCATTTTCACGGTAATCTCATAAACATCTTCATTGAAATATTAATGGAACATACCTGAGATGAAACACTTGAAATAACGAGCCTGTCCGACTGTCTGCAGACAGTGTCTACACGGCAGTACTCCTCCCAGTATATGTGCGCTGTCTACTAGGTGCAAGATATTAAGAAAGTGACAAATTCTGTTCTTTGAGATGTATTTCCCATTACGAAGAAACACCAAGAACACACGTGTCTTGCCCGGGAAAATCTAACGCGGAACCCTGGCAGGGACGACCGAGGACTCATTTGTGTCGAGGAAGTATACAAGTGTGTAAATGTCCAATAACGTCATATGCTCAGTTTATTATGACTACGCCATAATGCTAAATGTTGCAACTGGTGTTCGAAGGCTCTGAGAACATACCTCTACCGATGACGTTGAGAACATCGTCCTATGAATATTACAAGTAATGAAGACGGAGGTATGGAGATAAGAGAACCGCGATATAGAAATCATTTGACACGGAGATACTCGGTATCTGATTGATTTATTGAACGTTCCAGTAATACATCAGTGCACCATGGCCTTGAACTATGTCGTGCAAGTCTTCCTGTGTTGTTATAACTAGCTGCTGTTAAGTACATCACCGTGGATAAGTAACCGTAGTGCACTAACGTCCCATTGACGTCAACTCGACATCTCTTTTTACATATAAACGTTTTGAGTAAAATAGTCTCTATGAAATATTAGTATGCAGTGGTGAATGCCGAATGCCTATCGTTATCTATCAAGACTCATTCTTCATGGTACTCAATCGCATACCGTAATTTCCTATGTATAGCCTGCTGACAATCTGACGATATATTTTTCAAAGCTGCCCAATTTGGCCCCATGCAGGATATACGGTGTAGCGGGCTATATGCAGGAAATTACGGTAATAGAAATGTCTAAGTGAAGTCCCATGCGCATCTCCCATGTTTACAAGATAACCCTTACAATGTCACGTGTCACTACCATCTGTAATGGCCATTTCCTGTACAGTGCATCTGTCGCTGAGAAAGGTATATTCATTAATATTGCGTGGATAACTTCACGGCTACTGGCAAATAAACGCATACCGAGGCATACCGAGGCATACAGAGTTTTACATAGTTTTACTTCCACCACGAACATATGCCATTAAACTGGATTAAAGACTGAATCAAATTTAATCTGAGACCCTTTTAACGACAGGTATAAATCCAATAAAACCGTATGTATTAGGGTTCTAATTGGTATAACATTACGGTGATATAATGTTATGTTTGAAGTAGTCTCACTTCAACACGTCAAGAGCATGGGTCATTTAATGCTTATACATGCACGTGTTGGCTTGGAAACTACCTCATTCGATCGCTTTACTTCGTTGAGGGTTTCGAACTGACAAGTTTTAGTGTGATCAGTACTGTAGCCGTGTGTGTGTATCTCATGACCCAGCCTCGAAACGCCAGTCATTATGCCTAATTAATGTCCGCGAAGTGATGTTAGGTTAGCATAATGGCCTGGGTTTTGATGATGAGAATGACCCTACTGGCCTTGACCTTTGGCTTAGTCGGTAGAATCTTGTTCCCACAGAGAAGTTCTAGCTTAGAGGTGACTAGTTCTCGTAATAGGTAGTAATTAGTATTGCTCGTATACTATTACAGAAATCCACATGTTCATGCATCAAATGGCCCATAAAACCATAGAAATGTATTGGTTTTCCTGTTGATCAATGTTTTGAAAATATCGCTTTGCACAGGATGCGAGATTAATGTCACGTTATATTATTATGTCAAACATTTCTCAAGAACTTAACATTGCTTGTTTCGCATACCGGCAATACCTTCTTGGGTGATACACATACACATAAATAAACCGAGAAAGGAGCCGATTTTCGATAGTTGATCTTTTCTTCTTGTTTTTTTTTAGAACATTTAATCAATGTTCATTATGTAATTAATAGCATTGTTTCTTTGTAATTTCTATAAATGAAGAATCTTTTCGAGTTCCTTTAATAAATTCCGAAATAAACCATACTAATATATGCTTCCCCACCAACTGTATTAGGAAATGTTTCATTTAAGGCTACAAGGGTAATATTATTAATCGTAAAATTGTAACGAGCATAAAACATCAACGTATTTAACGATTTGATCTTAGGCGTTAAAATTTAATTCGTTAATATCAATATAGTGGTCTTTGATTCATACCATTAGCGGACAAATATATGCATACAAATAATAGTTCCTGACCATAAATGTAGTCATGTAATAATATCATGGCAAGCATAGACAAATGGTTAAATGCCATGATACAACACAATTGCTATGGCATTTAGGTAACCAATTAATTGAACTATGTTTCATTTACATACATCTGTTATCAATAACATATACATGAGTTTATATTTAAAGGCATACAATCACAGATATGTATGCTCGTTTTGGACTTCATAGATATAACTGCATTCACTTGACATACATAAAATCATGTATGTACACAGCTGTATGGTAGATACAATTCCACTGCAACCCCCAGATATAGAATTTTGCTTGAATTTCCCGTAAAATCTTCTGGTAATGTAACCTGCATATACTCGTATTTCTTTGTGCTTATAAGGGGATATAACTCGAGGTGGTGCGACTCAGTGTAAAGGGGAAACAACTAACATTTCCATTGTTTTGTTTGTATTTAGTGATCTGCCGCTATTTATAGTTACGGTCATCTAATTCAATAAATATAAAAAATATTGATAACCAGTGGAAAATGAGGAAATGGTAGTTTGATGTATAAAGCACTTGTGTAGTCAAATCAAATGTATATATTTCCAGGTAAAACTATCTGTGATTGTATGCCTTTAAAGAAAAACGTTATAAGGAAATTCCCAGCAAACCATGGTGCTTGGACGAATGTTAGCCTTGATATTAATTGTACCGTAATATCAGGAATGTAAGATAGGCCAAATTTGATGTCTGTCTGTCTGATTGGCTAGTGATCACAGCAACATAGACAGTGTCTGATGTTAGATTGGCAGTGATGATGATACCATATGGGTGGCACTGATGGATAAGAAATAGAACGAATGACCATAAACCACGATGCCTTAAATCACAATGTGAGCACTGCCGTGAAGCCTGTTTATATGTGTTATATTAGGCTTCCACAACTTAAATCCATTGTAGATTCACATATCCGTTTAGGAAATCTGTTCCTGTATATCTACATATCTTTAGTATCTTTAGTACCACTGCTTACAGTAGATCTAGCCCGTGTCTTTCATTCCTAATACAAATCAATGCATATAGTATCTGTAAACACGTCTACCATATGGTTTAGGGTCTATCTCAAGGAAATCGTTCGGAATATTTAGTACAGTGGCACCTGTCTGAATATAGTAAGCAATCCGTTTCTCATTTCGCGCGGGCATCTGCCAAAGCAATGACATATTAGCCCCTTTCATGCTAAACAAGGAAGCACTCGATTGCATACCAAAGTTCTAAACTAGACGTGGGTGATACATGAAAGCCATTATCACAAAATAACACAGAAGACGATTTAATTTGTTTTAGTAGATATGAATAAATTCATTAAATAGAGTTGTTTACGTGGTTTCGTACAGTACGCGACAACTAGTATATGAAAACCCTAATATAAACTTGCTTTGGAAATACTTATTTTACCAATTAAATGGCCCAGATACAAATCAGTGGGAAATACGAGTTGGTCATTTGCTTGTATTGTTATCTATATAAATGAACAATATTGATTCAAACCACTGGAATTAATTACTCGTCTACATCTCGTCGCACCTGCCTAGCAAAAGACGACGTTTTCAGAAAACTCATCAAATGAGCAATTAAGCTACACCACTACTGTTATTTAGCGAAGAAAGCCGGACATTATTCAGTGATATCAATCAACAAATGGCAGTCGCCGCCGTGAAGAAAACAGGAAACGGTTCACATGTGCTAGGAGCTTTACCTCGTGATATTGTATAGGTCACCCAAGGAGGTGTTGGTACATGTGTAGTATTATATCTAAAGGTCAGCTCATCGCAGTGTCGTCATGGTAGGTAGGAGTCGGTAGGCATGGTCACCGTTTCCTGATTACTGGAGTATTGCATAAACATACAAACAACAGGAGGACGATTATTCGCTGTTTATGAACAATAAACAAGAGGTGTTTTTGAATTAAAACAATGCACAGAGGTGAACATCACAGCATGTCACTAGTCAGTTTGTAAATGTTGGAATTGTTGAAGGAAATTCTATAAGAATGTTACTAAATATTGCCACTATATTTCACACGTGCTCGCAAGAATACGTAAAAAATAATCCAACATGAATAATGTATGATTTCAAGAAGCTGGAAAATCTTTGCAATTTCAAAGGTGTTATCTTTCTAACGGTTGTCATTGCACGAAGAGTGCGTAGCGTGTAGTGTTGCGACACATTTAACCTCATCCTCGAAACACAGGCTATTATGCCTACTTAACGTCCATCAATTGACGGATGTTAAGTGAGCATAATTGTTCTTGTTTAAAGGATGATAGTACGTTCTTCTAGGCATTGTAATGCACACTTTTTTCAAAATTCCCTTAGACGTTTTATTCATTGTCTCCTACACATTTTTCCTTATGGAATTTAAAGTACAGTGAGACCACTGTACAAACACGAACGCTTTGCTTAATTGTATTTAATTCGAAATATAAACGACCTTATTGCTTGTCACAGTAGTTTAAGGTAATGACGTTACCTGTTTACTTCAACCCAGAAACCACACACTACGCTAGGTGTAACGGTGATCTGTGGTATTCGATCCAAATACAACTCTGTACCAAATAAGCCAAGCAATATTAATAATGTCAAATGAGTTGGGTAATTAGAGAATAACCCACGAGATACGAGTGATTACGGAAAATATGTCCTGAGAGAACTTTGAATATTAATTTCACGAGGGACATATTTTCCGTAACCACTCGTATCGAGTGGGTTATTCTAATTATTCAATATAATCATTTTAATGTAAAAAACCCACTGAAAACTGCCAACAAACAGCTTTATCGAGAGGGCGAACTAGCCGTTGAAAACGTGTACATTTCACCTAAGCACGAGAAACACAAAAAGACGTCATTATGGAATCGTTAATACACAGTAGATATCCACCACGTATATTGAATAATATGCGGTATCTTATATTCACTTCATGTTCATTTCAATGACTCGCCAACATGCATTATTTTCACGCAAAGCTGTGTCAGCAATTCATTGCCTGAGAGCCATAGTGTGCTAAGTCCAATTTTTGGAGAAAAAAAACTTGTGCTCAAGCGTATTATATTATACCATTTGCAATGACACGAATATGTATGTAATTATATGCGTATACGTTGACTTGACAAGTAGATGTTCACAAGACCGCAATGGTGTAGGCTACTGATAAAGCTAAATTTGTAACGACTAGTAAATAAATATTTGATAATTGTAACATACATTCATACAAGCACTATTTTGAGTAAATACAGCAACGCATTGACATTAACACAAATAGCAATGCGATTAAGCCTAATACGGGTTGCGAGAGGCTGTAGATTTTGTACCTGTATAATAGTTCCTGGAAAATGTTTAGCCAGAAACGTCAAGCCAATACACAGTCCTCCGTAAAAACATACTGCAACAATTCATTATATATCGTTAATGATTAGTAATACGCATACATATGCAGCATGGCTTTAGTTTTCGGTATTTAAGCATGTTGCACATCGATATCGTTGACATAGTCATCAGAATTAGTTCTTAAATGAAATATCCACGACGTGGATGTACTAAGCTATGACGTGGATGTATAAACTACGTCGAAGATTGCGTCCACTTCCCCTGCCACTATTTCCTGATCCGGTACTACAATTAATACACAGCTGACGAGTATGATGATGATGCCAAGAACGATAATGATGACATTGATGATTAAATGATAATAATAACATCAGCATCAACAATAATAATAATAATAGTAATAATAATAACATTAACTACTACTACTACTACTACTACTATTACTACTACTACTACTGCTGCTACGACTACCACCACCACCACTACTAATACTACGAACAATACTAATAATATACTACAGTGACACCAAATAACCATATCAACTTTACCTGCTAGTTTCAACACAAGTAATTTCCCATTCTCAGACACGTTCCATTTCTTAAAAGGAACCTTCAACAAATCCTCAACGGTATTGGCAGCCAGAGCGTTGATCACGGAGGAGATTGTGCTATAGATGGAGACAGAGCATTTGTCAATGGACGTCAATGTATAGGCATGTTATGTGCAGGTTCATGGCTTTCTCCACTTGTCTTATAATATCAATACATAGAGAATCTATATTCTGTATATATATATGAACACGAATGTGAGATTCTATTTATCACATAACTGTAGAAACTATTGTAATATCGATTTTAGTCACAAACACTATTTCTAGACAAAGGTCTTGGAACTGTGTTAAAGCACATGGACAAAATATAGTTCCAAGTAATTGTGTAAATATTAATAAATGTCTTTGCATATTTCACTGAACACATCTTTTAACTTTATATTCGACAAATTAAGTCTCAAGAAGAAGCTCTAAAAGAGGACCAAAAGGACTTAATATCGCGTATGAATACACATATAAACATATAATATTGTGGTATTGCACTAGTGAAAATATTTATATTTATAGCATGGGTTTATTGCACTCTCAGACTCCTATGTTATGTGATACATATGGGTGCACTGTGGCTGTTCTGATACTGACCTGAGCGCTCCACTAAATACTGTGGCTAGATAGACCCCTAGCATGCCAGGCATATTGCGAAATAGCTGCATCACCATATAGGGCAACAACTGCAAAGGAATGGTTACTCGTAAAGATATACACAGAGGGATCATTCACTTCGTACACATACTAATAACATGCACATGCAGGCGGCGCTTCATTAATGCATGTATCACCTTCAGGCTACGGACAATGGCCTGCATGGACTTTGTACCGGTATGATGAAGAGTGTACCTGGTTTCTGTTTCGAATGGCTCCTGACTTCATTGGGTCACAGTCCAGTGAGGTGAAATACGCATATGCTACGACACCCAGGAAGCATACGGAAATGATGTAGAAAGTCGTCAAGAAAACGTTGATGGCATAAACACTGAAATATGGACAATACAACATCGTTTGTGAATACACCTCTGTACTATTTGCATGTAATATATGCTGTTGTTGTAATAATTAGTCGCCTTATTGTGCATGCGCATACTTTGTAGACCCAACGTACATATTTAATTGTTGATACTAAATATGAACTAATATGGTAAGAGAACAGTATATATTACCTCTTTGTCATCAGAATGCATATATGACTAAAACGTTTTAAATGTTGTTGACTTACATTTTGGCTCCTCTCATGGTCGGTATGGAACACACTCTCTGCACAGCGGCTTGATCAAAGGTATAAGCAAACATACTGACCATCCCGCCAATAATCAGAGACCAGAAGGAATGGCGAATTCGTGGGTCTGGATTGAAACTGTAATACAGCACAAATAATGGCGAGGTGAACATGTCTACTACATACATTTCAGGCCACTTCATGAAACATGTACATGTGTGATGTAGGGCACAGCCGTTTACAGTGTGGACAGTGGATTGTCGCCGTATCATTTGCAATGGCCAATAGCTAATGGAAATTACGCCACCACGAGCACATCCATACCAATGATAGATCAAGCACAATGGCAAATATTGTAGCCATACATTCATCGCATGAGAAACAATAAACACTGTTAACTACTATCAACATTATATAATAATTACTCACTCAACAGGCTGAATCCGTCCTCCTTCTTTCGCTAATTCCCAAGTTTTAGAAATTCCGCCTACATCTGAAATACCCTAGTTGGAAAGAAGGAAGGCATGCTTAATTCGTTTGATATACAGGGGACACGTTCCGTAATAAGAACAAAACATTTTATTTCAGCTGTTATCAAAGTATTTATTACTACATTGTCCAAGGTGTGATCCAAGTATATGATGTGCACAGTTAGTGTAGACAGGGATCCATGTAACTAATGTGCACAGTTAGTGTACAGAGTGATCCATGTAAATGATGTGCACAGTTAGTGTACAGAGTGATCCAAGTATATGATGTGCACAGTTAGTATATACAGTGATTCAAGTATATGATTGACACATTTAGTGTACACAGTGATCCATGTATATGACGTGCATAGTTACTGTACACAGTGATCCAAGATCCAAGCATATAATGTGCACATTTAGTCTAAACAGTGATCCAAGCATATGATGTGGACAGTTAGTGTATACAGTGATAAGAGTGGACACTATAACGCAGTGGTTATAATGGCACGAAAATATGTGGTTAAGTCTTACCTTTATAATTACGGCGTACACGCCTATCAAGATGATAGCAGCCTGGAAAACGTCGACGAGTACCACACCTCTGATACCACCCTGCAACATGAATATTGGTTACAACTAGCATACCTTATCGCATGCATACTGGTTACATTTGCAATACAGCCTTTCATATCGTCATGCACATTACTTTAATCGATTATTTTGATACGGAAAGTAGTATTGCTATTAGATTAAATGATATTTATAATGCATTACTTACAATAGCAGTGTACACTATTCCCACAAGGCCTACGATTAGAACTGACACCCAGAATGGCCAACTTGTAGCTGGAAATAGAGCACAAATACGTTTATAATAATTACATAGAATAGGAAAAGTTGGTATACACTACCATACTTGGCATGAAAGAATGGCAGCATTTTGTATACCCGAAATAATATTACAAACATTGTAAAATAAACAAAGTCAATCACAAACAGCACGTTACCTATTTGAATGGAGAGAGCCGGTGCCAATAATACTACAGCTGTAAATATGATCTAAAACAGAAAAAGAACTATCGGATTATTGTAAAACATACCAAGAGTGATACATGCATGAGTTGCCTTACCGGGAATACGTCAATGGTAATAGTTGTGTCATATTTACCATAGCATAAACTGACAGCTTCATGTTTGCAATTGGGTACGCTACGACGTATAGAAACTGATATTTCAATATCCTGGGTAAACACGGGACGATATTAATAGTCTTATCTAAAGATATATAGACAATTCAAATAGGTTAATTATTTACCGTAAATTATTATATGTACATATACTATAGTTTCTTCGATGCCGTCAGCAAACTACACCACGTTATAACGTGAATGCCAATTGATGATCCTATACATACAATTAACTTGTAATACTTATGAATACAAGAAAGACGGTTACCTTCTGAATCATTCCAACAATTGTAACCAGAAGACGTAAGGCGTACGAATGGAATCGCATCTGAAAGTACTGAAACCAAGTAGGGAGGTCTCAGAATTATACGAGTGGACGTTCGAATTCTTATATACAGTGTATACTCAAACTGTTATTGATGCAACTTGTAATTAATTGAATATGTTATATGCATCGTTGAACAATGATAGAGCGATATTTCTGACGGTTTGCTTATTGACAAACATACATGCATATCACATAACAGCAAATCCCATAATCCAATGACTAGGTATCGTACAATTGAATACTAGAAGTATACAGTATTCTAGGAGGTGAAGTGTTACAGATATGCATACGAGTATCATGTCATGTTACTATAGATTCTCACCCAAGTGTCTTGGATTATCAAATATATCAACACGTCGTGAAAGTTATTAAATCCGAGGCTTTTCCGAGGATTTAATAACTTTCATCGACGAGTGTTGATATATTTGATATTCCAAGATACGAGGGTGAGATTATATTTATCACCCAATATCAATTTAAAGTCATTTAACAAGAAAAATGACACATGATAAAGATTTAACTGTGAAGTCAATGTTAGGTTTCTGTGCATGTGTACCGTGACTTCATAACAATGCTATGACATCACAGTGGTAGCGATGACATCACAATGGTAGAACAATAAAATAATTGAGTCAAGCAATATCTACAGCATTGACTTCACAATGGTAGAATAATGAAATAAAAAACTAATTGGGTCAAACAATATCTACTGCTGCAGAAATCGCGTGTAATTTGAAGCGATATCTACTGCGAAAACGCAGTAATTGGGTGATAAACTAAGCACACACGACATAGAAGAACACCGATATTATTTTTTGATAGATGGATGTACACTATGTACCTCATAAATGCTGGTGACTTGTAGCGAGTGCATGACCGGGACGACGGTAAAGATTCCCACAATCCAGGCAATAGAAGAAGCTGGCCCGAACAGCACGAAGCTGGACCCCGTGGTGTATATCTCAGCCGGCATTCCCACCAGAGAATTGGTATTTACGACCGTCGCGAACAACGACAGCGTTACAGGAAGTACATGCAGCTTGCGTCCTCCTAGAAGATAGTCTTCCTTGGAGGACTTCTTCCTGGATCTGATGGCCACAAATACTCCAATTCCTATGGAGATACTCAGCATTCCGACCACGAGAACGTAGTCCAGTGGGTAGAGTTGAAGCTGTTCCGCCATGCTAGAGATCCGACAAGCTTCTCAATGTAACAGTATTGCAAGTGACTAGAGTAGCCCTGACGTTCTAAGTGTAACGCCTACCCTAACACACCACTGACATACCAATACAAATGCAAATCGAAGTCGCACTTTGTCCGGCACAGTTCAACGGGGTGTTTTCTAAATTGAAAGACACGATCCCGCTCCATTACCCTGTTAATGCCAGGGCATGCAAGGACCACGTTCACAGTTATGATAGGTTGTTTATTACCAAGTTCCGATTCTACTTGAATGAAGGCATATGTGTACATGTTGCGCATTCAATAGGAATACCAACCCACCAATAGCCGATACCTTTGTCAATGCACAGTCGTGCATTTGAACATGTGTATATATCGTGGTCATCCACTAACACAGCAACTCGACACCTATTCACGTTGGTACATTATTCCATTTGAAATGCTCAATGAAGCAGCTAGCAGTGCATGAATGGGAATCGAGATCAGGAATCGTAGGTGGATCTTTAAACGTAAGTGTTCTTTAAATCCTAATCTACACGTTCCATGTGTTACAATAGAACAACACAAAGAAGCAGTTATTTATATGTTTATGTTTTATTTTTCAGGAGTCCTGCAATAAATCCGTGGTCACCGAGATCTAGATATTCGAGATTTTATGATGAAAGCACAAACAAAAAAACGCTAGTACTACTGTACTAACTTAGGATATACCTATCATGTGCAACGGTAGGCTATTTGTAAAGAACATAAGACGATATCATTGAATACAAATTTAATATATTGTTTTTCATTTCTTCACAACGAACAACGAATCAAATAACATATACTACAATGATCTCGTAGCTATCGTTCTCGATAATCATTACGAGAACTTTATGGTCTCTTGATGTAAACTACAACTTAATGGTAGGTAAACAATATGATTTCAAGCTTATTGACTTAGTCTATAATTATCTACTGGTTCCACAGAAAAGTGTATTGTAATCAAATCGAATATAGGTAGATATTGTCGCTATTCAGCGTATGCACTTTCGTACTTTCTCATTCCAGCTTAAATCGTTGAATTCTCTCCCTCTGTCTCGTCCCCTCCCCTCTTCCCGTCTCTCTATTTTCTCTCTCTCTCTCTCTCTCATATGATCATTCCGAAATCCACGAATAACTTCACATAGTACACATCTTATAAACGTGTGTTTATCTTTCCGTTTTCAATTTCAAAATTTTCTGAAGGTTTTCCATTCACATGCACTTCTTTCTTGTCCTGAAAAATAATATTTAAAAAATGAATAAATCCCACACAATACGTGGAATACGTTTACCAATGCATTAATGAATAATACAGGTATACGCAGTCACGTATTGCCATTATTGTGGTTTCTGACTTAGTACCAAAACATCATACTTGTACGATTATTTTTAAGTAAAGTAAACTTTAATTCAACCTTAGCCATGGAACATCATGATTAAGCTAGAAGCTAATGCTCATTTAAAGTTAACATTATGTTGGTTTTAGGTCTTGTCAGTACCAGCCAATGCTCGCAGGTTTACTGCAATATTCAGCGCTACGGATGTTGCGGGTTTCCTCCTGCC
>JAUTBT010003196.1:0-27826 GCA_032361225.1 Lepetodrilus schrolli | reverse complement strand
GTCTTGTCAGTACCAGCCAGTGCTCGCAGGTTTACTGCAACATTCAGCGCTACGGATATTGCGGGTTTCCTCCTGCCTTAAACTGACAAGTCGTGATATAAGTGAAAGAATCTTGAAAGCGACTTTAATCCCCAATTTAAAAAAAAAGAGAAAAAAGTCCTGTCAACTGGTACATACACATGATGCAGGCATACCTAGACTATCCATATGAAAGGAGCCCCTGAAATTCTTTACTTGCTTAACTGCTCTATGGGGGATATTTTGAATAGGAGTATTTTGGTAAGAACAAGGTGTGACACAGACTACAGACATACAGTGTACATACATTTCCAGTTGTGCTTGAAAACAGACCAGGTGAAGTTTGAATGGCAATAATATGTTTATTGCATCATTGCAGTATCGTACCTTGTCGAAACCTCTAGGCCACGACGACCCCAATAGATAGCTATGTACTAGAACAGATGTTTCATGTTCCTTGTTTTGAAATTCAATTGACAAAGTCGCGGACTGTTGTCGTAGCCTTTGTTGAGAATGTTTGTAGACATGCGCACATGGTATTACGTGTCGCAGGGAGCATCTACAATACACGTCATATACGCAACCCAGATAGCCAAACGATATTGGCCCGATGTCAGTTTATGTTGGCACCGATATTGGGACAATCTAGGTTTTGCTTATATGAATGATCTCGGGTCGATATAGGCAATGATGGCTATAGTGGCTACATCTAGGCTATATTGGTTCCATGTAGGCGATATAACTGCGATCACCCTTGGCTTTGTGTGGATTATTTGCAATGGATTTAATAAATGCAATTCAATGTACATGTACATTAAAGATGCCCTAATGTAAATTAATCATGTATACTATTAATTTAGTGTTCAAATGAGCATGTCATTGGAGTACATTTGGTGACTTAATTCAGTTGTAACATAGTCAATGTTTATTAACCTACGAGTAGGGAACATAAAATCCTTCATAAGAATACAACTCAAGGATACCATTCAAAATGGTGGCATCATGGCATGTTCAATTAACAATTAATAAAAACAAAGGTATGCAAGCCCGACCAAATATTTACAGTACACACATTTCATATAATTGATTCAACATAATTAGCATACGTTCACATTTTTATGGCATATTAAATAATCTTTACTGCTGAACTCTTGTCTGCATAGGGCATGGCCAATCTTGGGCCAATATAGGTCCAATGTCGACACCATCAGTGCCACTATGGCCAACATTAGACCGATATCGGCCCAATAAAGGCGATATAGGCCCGAGGTTGCCAAGATGAACCCAATGTTGGCCCGATGAGTATGGCCATCTGGGCTGGCAGTATTTGCTGCTTAGCTGCCCTTGGTGGTGCATCACTGATCACTAAGGACGCGGGGAAGGCTTTCTGTGATCTTCGTATTACTGGAACACGATAACGACGCTGGAAGTTGTTGTTGTTGTTGTGCTGCTGCTGCTGGTAGTAGTTGTTGTGGAGGAGGACATTTTGAAGAGTTGTCGCTTACCGGTACTGAAGAAGCTGCCTCACATTTCTCAGCATCTAATGCAGAACAGCTTCTAGACGAGGGTACGGGTAAAGTCACCCCTCTTGTCTTCGTTGAGTTGTTAACACCAGCCGCGTGTTTGGTAGACACCGGATAGTCACAAACTGATGGTAAGTTAAACCCCACAAAAGTGCTTGTTGGTGTAGTTGTTGTAATTGTTTTACCCGATAATAATTGTCTGTCATTTTCTCTTTCCGCAAACATGACATTGGGATCTAAATAATTATAAAATGTATTCTTCTTTGAAAAAAACTGTTTGGGACATATGCACGAGCCTTCATAACACCCTCTGTAATGTTTCTTCTCTGACCCGGATGTGATCAACTGCCCCGTAGAGGTCGCAGTTGTTGATGTGCATGGCAGTTTAACATCCTTAGTAATTGTCAACAACCGCGTGTGTCTTGCAACATGTGTAGGAGAATCACTTGGTTCTGGACATTTCCGTGCTAGAGGTGGACTTGAAGTTTTGCGTACGTCAAAATGTGGTAACAAAACCCAGCGCGCTCCATTAATCGGTTCCTGAAGGCGCACCTTTATGTAATCCCTGCCAGTTACTGAAGAACAGACATAGAAAATAGCATTAGTATATTATTAACACTCAATCTCTACTGTGGACAAATCTGTCTTACGCTAGCATTACAATTTTTCAGATCAGTAGAGCGTCTATTGGTAGCCTATTTAGAAAACTTGTCAAAATATATATAACATTCGGATGGCACACACTTGTATATTCACGTACATCAAGCGCGCACACACACACACACACACACACACACACACACACACACACACACACACACTTTGCATATCTTGCTTGACTGTGTGGACTTTGCAACTCAGCGTGCCGGTTTTTACTCTTCGCCCAATCTTAAACATTTATTCACCCAGGTTCCAGGTTCTCATCGTCTCGTTTTTAAGAGAGGTTGGTCTGTATCATAAGTTTTAATCTTTCACTTCTGCATACTTGGTTCTATTGCATTCACACTATGTATTCCATTTCATCAATAGTTGGCATATCATTCTTTGTTCTCAATCATGTCTTTCTTGCTACAATTGATTTTTTGACTCATTTATTTCATAATTAATAATTCCTCGTCGCGTATGGGTGACGTAAAACAATAATTCACTCACTCACTCTTTAGACCATCGGGATTTCATTTGAAAATGAAAACCTATATTCTCATCACTGCTTACCGGTAGCTGGCGGATGTGTGTCAACCATTGGATTCCTAATGTCTGGCTTGGTGCAGTATAGTCTGCCATCGTTTGCATTTACTAGTACTGTATTGTATTTGACCTCCTGACCCGGAATAGGGACAAGAAGCTGTACTTGGGCCGGGGGCTGTACTGAGACCGGGTGAGGCTGTGATGGGACCCGGTGGGGCTGCACAGGTGCTGGTAGGATAGTCCGAGGGGCCGGGTGAATGGTTCGAGTTGCAGACACTTGAGTTGGTACCATCATTGTGTTGTTTTTGGATCCAAGCGAAGGACACGCTTTCTTGCCATCGTGTCGCATCTCAGTGGGAAATGGTAGGTCATTTGGCTGTAATTGGCTAACCATTGACGTCAGATCGACAGGAATGCTTTGCTGGTCCAGTGCATGCGTATTGCTTGATCTCCGCGGAATGCTCTCGATTAGTAAGCCAGTTGATTGTGATTTGCTAACCATTGGCGTCAGATCGGGATCTAGAGGTGTGCCTTTCTGTTCGAATATATGAACACTGTTTCGCCTCTGGGAGACGGTCTTCGCTGGTGCTGCCCGTGTTTTGATGGGCTGCATAACACGCGTGGAGACTTCACTTTGAAGGGAAGACCAATTGCTCTGTGGCACTGTCACCACAACCCCGCGGAGTTGAAACTGAGTATCAGCACCAGTGTTCGCTGGAACCGTAGACGTCAATGTCTTAGTTGGCTCCGCGGCGTGTTGCTCTACAACTGGTTCGAGATAGTACTGAGTTTGATTCTTCACGACCTTCATTCCGTTTCTTCTGGCAATCTCTTCCACCAACGTTGTTGTTACTTTGCTGGCTTGGTCCGTGCCATTCTTTGTCAGGTAAATGGTGACAGGTTTGTCAAAACTATTTATGAAAGATTCGTACGTCTTGGGGAGTTCCTCTGAGGAATGTTCAATTGAATCCTGGACTCGTGTGCTATCTTCCGATGTGTTCCGACAGTCTTCGTCGTGGGTTTCTGTTGAATTCTCCATTCGTTTCTGAAATAGCAATTAATAATACCGAAATATGGCATAATTAAACTAGTTGTCCATATTAACGTACATAGTTTGACTTGAGATAATAATATGGCAACGGTGATTCGAATCAAATTCTTACCAAATAATTTCATCACAATATGTTTAATAATAACATTACCATTATTTTTGGTTGACATATGTTATATATAACTACAACACAGAATAGAACCTGCAACACCTGTAACCCTACATTGGTCCAAAGTACAAAGTCGCCAACGATGGAAACGATCTGCACATTAAAGTATGCAGAAAATCGCAACAGGTATGGCCTAAATTATAATTACTAATTAGATTTAGATCTAGATGATTTCGTTTCGTCATCGATCAGCTAATATAAAAAAAAGTACATATAGCCTCGGCCTAGTACGCCACCTGTTAATACACATTTACATTAAATTTCTGATACGTAAGATATAGAAATGTATAGTGTAACATACATGAAACTACATAGTAGAAAGTTAACTGTAGTCGCTGGCTTACGTAAATTGTGTATCAAAGTAGTAGGGTAACTTCCCTTGTCGTAGCCGTCGTTTTACTAACTGTGTCTTTATTGTGACGTAAATTGTTTATGATGATGGATATTACGTAAGCAATAATGCTGTCCAAACACGTAGGCGTGATGCCCATTCCGGTACCCAGTGGCTTCATTTGCATTACATGTACCGTGATGCCAAGCATTAGACTACCTTTTGTTGCAATTCTGTATTTAATATGACTAACGCAGAAGGCAATAAGTGGCTTCCTATTGTAATGATCTCCTAGAAATGCTGACGGCATCTATAACATTAAAAACAATACCTTCGTAAAGCAGATAAGCGGCTTCCTGAATTATTCCAACAGAACGTTTTACTGATACGTAAATACTAAAAGTTCAAAGAAATGCGAAAAACTTTAAATAGCATTGGGAGTGTTTGGTGGTGGTTTTATTTAATATGACTAGCTATAATGCGCATTACTTGATGTATTCATAGCAACTGTTCTAAACAGTTTTGTTATTACCGTACACTATTACAAATTAATTGAATTGTAAGCCTAATACACACACACTATGTAGTCATGCTAGAAATGCTAATGACGAGAAGACGGTGAATGATGAGAATAATGGCTAATTTATATCGCCTGATACCTAACTATTTATATCATAGTTTTGATAATTCCCTACATACCATTGCAAATTCCACTTGATTGTAACGTACTTAATAATAGTGGAAATCATATTATCAATTGGGGCAGAGGATGCTTCTGTTCGCATGCACTGCATTTGCTCTGGGATGTAAATTTACATGCGTACATATTAATTTGCTATGCGTCCCCATAATGGTCATTTAAGCAGGCTGAGTAATTGGGTCAACCGAAGTCTAGATCTAAATACTTTGAAAACAATTGTGCATTCAAATTTATACAATTTAACACACGATAACAACTATTTTTTTTTATATTGGACCCGACCGACTAACCAATATAGCAAATTATATATATATATATGTTTTATTATCGACAACCTAAGCCAAAATTATCACAGGAAAATCCGTAAACCAGGGAATAAAATAACTATGGCATCATTTGGTACAGGTTACAAGTTGTCTCCCTTTCCAAGATGGCTTCATCAAATGTTGACGAAGAGATAACTTATCATCCATCGTTGAACAATGTCGTTGATCAAACCAGTCTGAAATGGGTATTTGTTGGGGGAAAAGGTGGAGTTGGAAAGACCACAACCAGGTATATTTTGTAACAAATTTAAATGCTACCAGTAGCATCTGTAACCGGTCGATAATGAACCGGCTAGTCACACGTCACGTTTTAACGTTTGTCTACAGCTGGTTTATCATGTTTCATGTGTGCACCCAATGCGCCACCCATGTGATCATGGTAACACAGTCTACATTTAACGGGAGGACCGACAGATCATTCTAACATGAATGTCATGATAACATATCTTTAACCATGACAGATCCAAATGACAATCATGGTGAAAACAAATGACTTTAGTTTTATACTCTACATTTCCTAAATATATTATGCACATTTGAAAGATAGGACTTCTACCCAAATTGTCTCAGGCGTGGTAGTCATACTGAATCTGATATGTTTCAAACTGTAGTTTGTATTAAATAGTCTAACCATTTCCTTTGAAGTCACTATGATCTGTTTTATTATTGGAAAAAATAATTAACCGCACAAAAATTCATTGTTGATAACTTGATATTTAAGATATGCATGCAGTGTGACTTAAGCTTTCTATGCCGGTAATTAAAACCATGTTAATTATCATGATTATTTTAAAGATATATCTATTATCTAACAATATGTCTAATCTGCTAAGATAATTATTTATTACTGATTACATATTTAGTCTGACTACCATGTTAACCCCCCCTCTATCTTGACATGTTTCAGCTGCAGCTTGGCAGTACAGTTAGCCAAGAAGAGAGATACAGTTTTAATGATCTCCACAGATCCAGCCCATAATATCTCAGATGCATTTAATCAAAAATTCTCTAAAGTACCTACTCTGGTGCAAGGGTTCACAAACCTGTATGCTATGGTAGGTATTTTATCATGGTCATTAATTTAACAGAACAACTGCTGATCCTGGGATTCGAACCCGAGTTGATGGATTGTGAGTCCAATGCTCTACCGACTGAGCCAAAGTGTTAACCCAGCTGGCCGAGACCAGTAGGAACATCTATCTCACACCCGACTACAATTAATTAATGTGTTGGTAAATTTGTGAACATGTTAAACACTGGCGATATGTTAAATTGATCCTAGTATTAACACTTATTTATATTATTTTAGGAGATTGATCCAAATTTGGGATTCTCAGAATTGCCCGATGAGTACTTCGAACAAGGTGAGTACATATTGTGCTGAGTAGTGAAGTCTGTCACACAGTTCCAATGGCAGGTGGTCGTGCAGTGGTAGAACAGTTGGACTTCGGAACCAAAGGTTCCAGGTTAAAATCCCGCCCCGGGGGCCCGGCATCAATGTTCGCGAAAGTTACCTTTCTGATGCAATATTGATAGGATGCGATGTCTGTAGAGTGGCAATGCAGTTATCATCCTTGGTCTTGTCAGTACCAGCCGGTGCTCGCAGGTTTACTGCAACATTCAGCGCTACTGATGTTGCGGATTTCCTCCTGCCCTAAACTGACAAGTCATGATATAAGTGAAAGAATCTTGAAAGCGACTTAAAACACCAATAACATTTTTTTTAAAAACATATCCATCTTGAGCATGTCTCAATTTCATAAATGTGCTGTAATATTTTCTGGATTCTATCGCCGAAGGCCATGGCCAGGTTTATGAGGACAACCCCAGAGCCTAAAAATCTGCGAAGATTCTCGACAGACACGTGGTGACACGGCGCTGCTGACCTGTCTGTCCTTCACGAAGACGATGAGGAGCCTCTGTCTGGGAACGAAGGGCGTCTCGAAGGACAGCGTGAACCTCCCCAACTCCTGAGTCTTGCTTCTGTCGGCCGTGGACACTAGCGGCTGGAACTTCTGTACCGACTGGTGGGCTACATAATTAAATAACTAATTAAAAACAATATAAAAAAATAAAGCGAAATGAATGAATGAATGAATAATAAAAATTAAATAGACTAAATAAATAATAAATGTAAAAGAATATATATAAAATTATATAAATAAATAAATTAATTAATAAATAATATGAATGAATGAATAAATAAATAAATAAATAAATAATACTAAAATAGTAAATAAATAAATAAATAAACAATATTTATTAAATTAATTAAAGTTTTTGAAAAATGAACAAAAATAAAATGTCTGTCATTACTTTTCAAGATAAATGACTATGGAAGTAAACACTTACTTTTGGTCATGGGAGCAATTGGTGGTGTAGAGGTGAAGGTCGGCTGGTCCACTACTGCACCGTCACTCACAAACATCTTCCATTGGTCCACATCTCGACCAATCAGGATGAAGTTCAATGACCTCTCGCGGGTCACGTGGACATCAAGAGATGTCTCTAAGGAAGCAGATGGCTGCAGAACCAAAACCAGATTATGTCAACAATGGTGAGAATGAAAACTATTGCAACGTCGTCTTCATGGTTATTTTGGTTTTCAGAAATATATATTTCCCATTACATTAGAAATTGTGATTTATTCAGCATGTTCATAGGAAATAGAAAATAATTCTGAAAGGATTTGAATCATGGCAATCTTTCTGTACATGAGAATAACAGCAGGAAATGGTTTATGCAAAGTAATGAAAATGTAGCTGGGTGTGATACAAGATACAACATATAAGATGCTGCTTCTGGTCTCGGCCAGCGGGGTTATATTACCCTTTTGGCTCAATCGGTAGAGCTTTGGACTCACAATACCGCAACTCTGGTTCGAATCGCAGAATCGACACGGTCCTCGGTTACTATGACACCCGACATAGGAGCATCTTATATCACAAACTCGCAAAGATGTCGACTCACAATGAACGGCTGTCTGCATGGCTGGTATGGTATTCCCTCCAACTCGACATCTGAACTGCGACCTTTGACGACCTTGAATGACCTTGGCGTCATCTTTGGGGACAGGTCCTTGATGATGTTCTGGATCTCGTACATGACGTAGTCGACTGCGTACCTCGAAACTAGGTTCATCCCAGTCCTGAACACTGACGGCACTCCTGCAATATAAAGATGTTCAAAGTCCACTTGAAAATTAAAAAATGTATGGACATTAGGGTGCATAAAAAATATAAAAAAAGTAAAATAAAATAAAAAAGATTTTAAAAAAATTAAAAAATTTAAAAAATTAAAAATAAATTTATGGACATTAGGGTGCAATGTATGAAAAAGAAACTACTAGTTTTACAGTTTTTAACCTTATATTTATTTGTTTAACTCAGTTGTTGTTTTACATTGCAGCAGCACTCTTTCACCCACACACAATGTTTTCTCGTTAAAACTAAAACTAATATCATTTCAATAATGTTCAAAGAAAAGTTTGGGTTTTACTTATCAGGGTTGATTATATTTCTAGTTAGTTTGAAACACAAGCAATAAAGATATAGAATAATCAAGAAATTTAATAATAATAATTCTAAAATAATTGAATAAACAAACAATATAATAAACAAAGAACGAAAGCAATAATTTACAAATAAATAAATAGTAAAAATAATATATATAAATAATAAAATAAACAAACAAATAGATAGATAGATAGATAGATAGATAGATAGATAGATAGATAGATAGATAATAGATAGATAGATAAAAATAAAAAAAATAGATAATAAATAAATGAATTACAAATAAATAATAAATAAATAAGCAAATAAATAAATAAATTTTTAAAAAAATTAAAAATAGAAAATAATTAAATAAATACAAAATAAAATATAAAAATTTTTAAAAAAATAAATAAATAAACAAAATAAATAAAAATAAAAAAATTTAAAAAAATAAATAAAAAAATAAAATAGGTAAATAATACATAAATCAAACAAACAGACAAACAAATGTTATATATCAAGAAATAAATACTGAATGATTATTAACTGCTATTCACCCAGTTTGATGCAGTGATTGAGCCATGGTTCCATCAACATGTTGAACACGGAGTTGAGAGTCCCACGTTCTCCGTTCTCGTACATGCTGAGAAGGTCTTTCACACCGGTCTCTGCGGCAATGACCTCGGCTGGTGGTGCGACCCCTGGTCCTGGCGTGCTCGGATGAGTCGAGGGGGAGGATTGAGTCGTGACCTGTGACCAATCAAATGACTGGAAACAGACAAGGTGATGGTAAAGACATTTCTCGATATAATACATATGTCAAATATGTCGCCCAATAATAATAATAATGGATGTTTATACAGCACCAGATCCACCTTCTGGTGATTGTTACATTAGTATCCCGGTAAAAGGATAATTGTGCATTCAGTTTCCTTCTCAACACACTGAGGATCAAAGGGTTAAGACATTTCTTGATTTAATACATATTAAATCAAATCTGTCGTCGTATAATAATATTGGAAGCTTATTACTTCATAAAGCGCTAGATCAACCCTCTAAGCATGGTCAGTGCTATATTATTATCCTGATCAATGGATCATGTGTGCATTCAGTTTCCTTCTCAACACCCTGAGAAGTATACAGGTTAACATTAAAAAAAAGTTGACACAGCTACACAGATCAGCGGAACTCACTTTGCTAGGTTCCGGCGGAGGAGACGTCATCCTGGACTTAGTCTTATAGGACAGGAACGGAGATGCGGACTGCGGGACTGCCAGGAGACCAGAGGCGTTGGCTCGCTGACTGTCCGACTGTCTCTGACTGAAGATGGAGTGACGACGGTCGCGAACCTCGGACTGGGGATCTGGGAATAAATGGATGAAGTATTGTGCTGTAGTTAGAAGAAAGATATACCCTACTCGTATACATTATTCACTGGCTTCAAGCCGACCAGTCCTTGCTATAACTTTTTAATGCTGTGTCAGTCAAGCTGGGGAACAACAAGAACCACCTTTTAACCTCTGTTGGAGTGACGTTGCTGGAGCTCCCAACTACGTGCCTTGACATATTGCTCTCTGGGTTAAAGCTCTAAACTACAGAACCATCATACACAATCACCCAGAGGTTTTATCATCTCACCTTTAGGGCTGGTGGGCGAGTTGGGCACGGAGCACAGGGGCCCCGGGTAAACATCCTGGACGTGTCGGGGTACACAGCACACGGGGGCAGTCAGCAGGTAGTACTCCATGACCACGTCACACAGGGCGTGGCGGACACCACCAATCAGCTTCTCCCTCAGGGACTTCAGATCCGAGTTTCCACTCTCCCAGATCTTGAACTGAATAAGGGCTGTCGGACCTAGGGATGAAAATACAAGAAACTTAAGCAGTTGGCCACAAAAGTTTGGTATCTTGTTCTAGAAGGTTGCGTATAAGGACTAGCTGATGTTCTACTGTTATTAATCTTGTAAAGTATCGAAATCGAAAAAGAAAATAGTAAGAAGAAACTTTTAAAGCATCGAAATTAAAAGATTAAATTTTTTATATAGAAACAAGAAATATGTAAATGATTAAAATAGAAAGAAATTTGTAAAGTATTGAAACAGAAAGTGAAACTTTGTAAAGTATAAAGATTAAAAATTAATTTTAATGTACAGAAAAATGTGTTTTTTTTAGCTATCATTTTATTTTAAAAAGCACCTGCCACATCATTTAAATAAAATAAGCTGACAATTTGATTTGAAAATCCTTGGTAAAACCTACCTGGCCTTGATGGCGACCGATTGGCCTGATGTACCGTGGTGTCCATTAGAAACTCAAACTCTTCTGGACTCTGGATCTTGCTAGCCAACATGGTGCTCGGTCTGGGACAACTCAGCAGCTTGACCGGGCAGCCGGTACCGTCCACTAGAGACAGGCTGACACACGCGATACCTGGGCGACACAGAACATACAATTCCTGTACATGTACGTGCAGACAGTTACAGATAATGCCTTTTGAGTACACAGAAAATGAAGAGAGAGAGAGCTATTATCATAATAATTTTTGTTATTTAAAATTATTTTTTTTCTTTTTCTTGTTATTTATTGATTTATATTTTTAAAAATCTTTAATTTTTTTTTTTAATACGTGGAGTTAAACAAAAATCTCCACATATTAAAAATAGTGAAATAAAAAATAAATAAAAATATAGTTTATTATAATTAATGCAATAAAGGGACATAACTCAAGGTGGTACGACTCAGTGTAAAGAGGAAACACCTAAATTTGGCTTATTTCATTTTCATTTAGTGACCCGATGAAAATGTTTGTATTTATTGTTGAAAGACAAAAAATAAATAAAATATGAAAATATTGAGAACCAGTGGGACATGTTGAACATATAGCTTGTTGCCCAATATACCTGTGTAGATTTCAGGTAAAATAAATTTGACCATGAAATATTTAATGTCAACAAATCGTGATTGTATGCCTTTAACAGGGCACTATTGCAAGACATGGTATATCATAGATATTCTTCATTGATCACCAAATATATGCATGACATTCATCAGTTACCTACCTTTGCCTCCCACAGCTTGTGGTCGTAGATACAGAAACACGTTCTCTTGCGGTATCGCCTCGGTACGACCCTCAACTTGTTCCTAATGTCAAGAAAAGGTAAATTTATGAAAGTCGCGAATAATTTTGGTATTTGATTTGTTTTGAGGCACCCATTTCAATCTTATGAATGGTAAAATGAAAGATGTAATGTAAAATGTTGAACATTCATATGGATTGTGTGAGTGATATTTTTCAGTATAATATATTTTTTTATACATTGCAAGTACATGTAAATTTGTTCCCGTAAATATGTACATTTTGGAATTTGCACGTAAATTTAAGTCCACGTAAAAAAAGTGTTTCACAGCATTCCCAAATTACCTGGAAGTGGAACTCTGGGGCTGCGTCCACGTAGTTGGGGGTGTGTAGAAACTGCAGCAGATTCTGGCGGAGGTAGAAGATGAGGGCCTGGAGGTACATCATGCAGTGACTGGGGATAGTTAGTTGTAGCAACTCGATGGCCTCCTGACCCGGACGCTGGATGAACTGTGTGACAAGGAGGGAACATTGCATAGAACTGTATGACAAGGATTTAGTTTTATTATTTTAAACTTGGGTTTCCGAGCTGTTTCGAGTGAGTGAGCGATTATGGAGTTTAACGTCGCCGTGGGAATCTTTCACCCATTTGCAACGATAGCCGTTTTCGAGATTCTTTCATCACTTATATCATGACTTGTCAGTTTAAGGCAGGAGGAAAACTGCAACATCTGTAGCCCTGAATGTTGCAGTAAATCTGCGAGCACCAGTTGGTACTGAAAACAAGAATGATAACTGCATTGCCACTCTACAGACAGCGCATCCTATCAATATCGCGTCAGAAAGGTAACTTTCGCGAACATTGATGCTGGGCCCCTGGGGCGGGATTTGAACTTGAAACCAGTCCAATGTTCAACCATTACGCTACCACCTGCCCCCAACATTGTGTAACCAAGGACTCTGCCGATCCAGGCCCAGGCTCAACTCAGTTTTGTTCACAAATCCCCATATAAAATTTGAGCTTGAGCATGAAATCGTACTCAAAAGGTTTCGTAATCTCGAGGCCAGTAGTAGCATCACATTATCTCACAAGGACATAATAGGTAAGTGCAGGAAGGCACAACTCAGATCTAGTGTAACCCATACAGGAGCAGCAATTGCATGTATACTCCCTAGCGAGTTGAGATGGAAAGTCAGCGCACACTGATCCATTGACTGGCGTAATAATAATTCAGTGCTTTGAACATGCTATTTCGAGCGTGGATTATAGCACATAATATGTACTGTAATTACCCTAATAATTTGAACAGGAGAAAGTAATTAAATTTGTGGCCATTCGAATTATTAGAAAAAATATGAAAAGAAAAAACAAGATAAGTGTGTTTAATTAGGGACAACTAAATTAAAGTACAAAATATGGATGTAATTGAAATGGTAAATATATAAAGGATTAAAAAAAAAAAAACATTATGAAAAAATTGGTCATGTTCATATATTTCTTTTAAGATTAATTTAGGTGTTCGACCCATTAAATGGTTTGAATTATTATGGTAATTATGGTAGGATTATTATTATTAGTATTAGTACATGTATTAGCATTATTGTGCAGTCCTTACGTGGACGTCCTCGGGCTTTAGTTTACACTTGGGGTTGCGGTTCAGCATAACAGAGATGACTTCCATCACGGCGTCGTCCAGCTTCTTCTGCAACAGTCGCATCAACTCCTCCCGGATCTCGGAACCTGCACATGTACAGACAAGCATACAAACCACGTCACCTCATATCAGTCGATGGACAGACACAGCAACAGACATCCTAATAGGATCCTGGCAGGACACTTTCGGCTCGGGTGTGCTGGTTTATTTTTAAGCATACACGATAGGTCTCCTGCCATGTTACAGATAGCACATCCTATCATGATTGTGTCAGAAATGTAACTTTCGTGAACATTGATGCTGGACTCTGGGGACAGGATTTGAACCTGAGGCCTTTGGCTCCGAAGTCCAGTGCTCTGCCATTGTGCTACCACCTGCCCCAAGAAGCTATACAGAAGAGAAGGTAAAGAATGCGGTGTTGTTGCACAGCATGGATGCTATTTACCGATTTCGTCGATCCCGTACACCTGGACCTGCACGTGGTCCTCCTCCAGTCTGGAGAACTGTGGACCCGACCCCATCGACACGTTGTCAGCCTCGTACATGTCCTGGGGGCGTCAAACAAACAATACAGTACATACGATTTAATCTAATTTTTGTTGCATTTTCTATATATATGAGTGGCACATACAAGCCAGACTGGCTTTAGTGTCAATCATTTTCCTTTAAACCAGATCAAACCACAATACAGTATTAATTAAACATCAGCCAAGTCAGGTGTTCATGAACCAAGGAGGATAACTGTGCCTGTGGCAAGATAACTCTTCCTTTACTGGATGATTATTAATTGCCCTAACCTCTGGAACTATGAAGTCTGGCCCCGAGATTCCTAAACTTTTTGAGTACGATTTCATGCTCAAGCTCAAATTTTACATGAGAACTGGTGAACAAAACTTTGGGTCGAGTACGAGATGGGGACTTTTTTTTAGTATGATTTCATTCTCAACTCAAATGATTTCATGCTCAACTGAAAAGTTTTGTTTACAAATCCCCATATAAAATTTGAATTTGAGCTTGAGCATGAACTGTACTCAAAGTGTTTCGTAATCTCGGGGCCAGATTTCATAGTTCCAGAGGTTAGGGCAATTAATAATCATCCAGTTATCTTCCAGCTGTTCGATCAGCACAAAATATTTGTACATGTGCTTTGTTTTATACCAATATCAGTATTTTAAGGATACATGTATATTTGTGTGTAATCAGAGTATTTAGTACTGACACTTTCTCCTTCCTTCTTCATAATGGCAAACATTCCTCTTCCTAGACTCTCTGCAAGTGAGAATATTTGTAGAATTACATGCAAAAAATGTTCAAAATTTTGATCACCAGAAAATTATTATATTTTTTGGGATGGTTTTGTGGGGACATTTGATACATGAATGTAATGATTCTTTTGAATGCAGCACCAAATATATTACATATCAGTGATAATAATAACTGACATAGGTAAATAATAATAATAACTCTATATTATTACAAACTCAAAGTACATTTGGCACATTTTGTTTGAGTTGCAGTAATCTTCGAACATCCAAATTTTTATGTCTGCAGAGTTATTTAGATTTTTATGTTCTTGCTGTATATTCCTACCTTCCAGTGGAGATGGAGTGTCATCAATAGCTGGCTGTCTCTGAATCTCCTTCAGTCTGCAAATGTTAGGCCAATTCATACAGTATTTCAGGCATAATCTGTTTTTGGCGGGATGAAAACCCTCAACAACTTTTGTGCTATTGTAATACCCACTGCAGTTACAGATAATATAGAGATGAACAGGACTTTATTTATGAGTCATAATAATAATAATAATAATAATAATAATAATAATAATTTAAAACCTTTTTATTTACATAATTAAAATAATATTGAAAAACATTTTTTTTTAAATAAAAATTAAATAATGATAATAATAAAATGATAATAAAATAATAATAGTAATTTGTATATATATTACTAAACTGCATAGTGAGTGACCACTGGTAAAGCTAGAGTTACCTCAGATAGAAGACATTGCGCGATGGTGTCTCGGTTTCCTTGATGACGAACATGTTCCGGCGATTAATTACGGAAAACTTGTTCAACACACTCCGCAAAGCCAGAAAACCTGAGAGAGATGTACAGGAGATTAACATGTTGATTTTTATTTATTTATTGTTTTAATTGTGGTTTAGAGCCACTTTCAATTCTTTCAATTTATGACAGGAGGATACCCACAACATCCATAGGGCTGGAAAGGCAGAAAACCTGCAAGCAGACCAAGGATGATAACTGTATTGCCACTCTACAGACAGTGCATCCTATCATGAATGCATAAAATGGTAACTTCTTCAAACATTGATGTCAGAATCCCGGGAATGGATTTGATCCCAGGGACTTTGGCTCTGGTCCAAATGTCCTACTATTGTGCAACCACCCACCCGGTGATTCTACAAGAATAGATTATGGGTACCTCTATATTTAAGAAAGAAATTGCAAAGAATCTTAGCCGACCAATACAAGACATGTTGGTATTTCCCCGAGACAATCTCCGTGTACCTCTGGAAGCATTCACTCTGCTGGTATTGGTCTTGAGGCGAGGATGCAGCACAAACTTCTTGGTCCACACACAGTCACAGGCGAAGTGGCCGGGGTGCAGCTTGAGTGAGGCGAACAGATAGCTCCCCTTGCCTTCCTCTCCATCTTCCTCCTCGTCAACCTCAGAATCTGCAGCATAAAACATGTCCAATATCAGAACCTGCCAAATAAGACGTAGTCTTATTGAATTCTATATTTCACAAGGAATCTATTCAAAGGGGACATTTATTTAAGAATTTAGAGCACATAAAACAATGACCAAATTACAATTAATTTACTGCACATAAAGAACTATCATTGTAAATGCTGTATTCTATAAATGCAATTATTACCAATTATTATTTTCACTTTGGAAATTGTAAAGCAATCTATTTTTAAATATATCATTTTAAACAAATGAATTCCACTTATATCATTTTAAACAAATGAATTCCACTTATAAAATGACATATTACACAGTAATGTTTAAATTAATTACGCCTATGTACACATCAGTCTACATAAAGACGATGACGGTCCTCACTGTCGTGCACGGATCGTCCTGACAATGTCCTCTTCTCGGCCCACGACACGTCCTCGTCAGCCAGTGGGACCAGCAGGTCATTACACATGTGTGTGTCGTTCATCGTCTCCAGCAACAGTTGCTGCACAACACACAACCACAATTTCAAAATAGTACTCAACCATATGCACTCATTACTTAGTGGAGTTGGTTGGTTGGTTGATTTGGGGTTTAAAGCTACTTTCAAAATGGTTTGCATGCATATGTACTGCTTGTACTAGTCTGGATTTCCACCAGTTTATATAGTGTTAGCTCACTTGGAATATCATGCCACAGATAGAACATGACACTCAGACACAGTAGACTGATTCCGAGCCGACCAGTCCTTGCTTTACCCCTTTAATGACTTAGTGGAGCACTAGTAGAATTAGTATATACACACACTCACAAGTTAGTACTCATGAGTACCAATTTCAAACATGTCTTTTGCTAATACCAAATATCCTGCTTTCTATTTCAATACTTAGTGACAATTATTTTTTTCTTCTTTTCTTGAACTGGGGTTTAGAGCCGCTTTCAAGATTATTTCACTTATATCACGGCTGCAGCAAACCTGCGAGCATCGGCTAGTACTGAGTATACCAAGGATGATAACTGCATCGCCAATCTAAAGACAGTGCATCCTATCAATATCATGTCAGAAAAGTAACTTTCGCGAACATTGATGCCGGGCAGTCAGATCGGGATTTGAGTAGCAACAATACAAGCTAGATACTTCATCAATAGTCCTTACTCAATTATTAACTAAACATAAACCCATACAGGGAGGATTATAACCTACTTCCATTGCCTGTATCCTTTGTACAACAACCCTTACAGCAACTCTGTAAGAGGTCAAGGCCACTCACCTGGTTGACCCTGCGACAGATCTTGTTGACAGACTTGTTGACCAGCTCCAGTAGAGACTTGTGGTGCAATGTCTGCTCCCCGTCTTCATGACCTGTCTCCCTGAAACACCAGGATCCCATTCACGAAACTCTTGTACATTTAGTACGATGAGAATTGTTGTTTTACATCACAGTAGTAGTACGAGGCCATAAGAATTTAAGTGGTTTCGATTCCGAGACAAGATTCAAGATGCTTTCACGATTATTACCCCAGCAAAACCATTCACAGCAAAGCATGTTATGTGTCCTATTAAGTGTCTGGGCCAGGACACCTAACGTAGATGCTCAAAAATAAACCAGGACACCTGAGAAGAAAGTGTCATGCCGGAATCCTAGTTTTGCTGTGATTGCATTCACGGTACCATCTCATCCTACCAGGTACCCATGTACTGCTGTGTGAGCTACAAACCTGCTGTGGAAGAAGAGGTCGATGTGGTCGTGGCTGATCTGCAGGATGAGCCAGAAGTTGGGGATGTTGGGGTGAGCGGGAACGCTGTCGCTGGTGGATGCCGTGTCATCCAGGTCATCTTCACTTGAGTCACCATCGTATCCTGATGACAAGAGTGTAGAACAATTTCTAATTTATTCAAATATATGTATATGCATATTCATAGCTGTGTGTGATATAAAGTGCTCGTACTGGCCCCTGCCAGTGGAGTTAACACTTTGACTCACTGTGACTCTCATCCACATACCTCAGGTTTGAATCCCAGGATCGACATGGGTCTACCACAATGGCGCCTGACATTTTATATCACTCATGGCTACATAAGTATATAAGTATTTTCTTTTAACATTATATCAAAAGGTGCTTTAAAAGTTTTCTAGTAATTGTTTTTGAAAATATTACAAAACAATGAACAAGTAGTATTTATGCAATTTCTCTAGCACTGCTTTTGAAAATATCAAATAAGTATGTTCAAGTTATTATAATGTATGTATAATTATAAGATGTATTGTAAAAATATTTCTAGTCATGATTTTGAATATATCAAATCAGCAGAATCAATCGCGAGTTTAGAAACAAAATAACAAGACTGTAATTTCACTTTAGAATTTCAGAATCCAAATTTTGTAACCAACCATCCTCTGTGTAGCTCCCTCTAGAGGAGAAAAACGACGGTGTTGTTGGGAGTGTGGACGTCCTGCTGTGAGGAGTTCCTTGACCTGTCGGCGCCGAGAAGTGTCGACCTCTGACGTGGGGCACCAGAGGTCGTGCTGACCCAGGTGATTCCCCCAAAGTCTGCTGTCCGTCCTCCTGCTGACTGTTGGCATGGAATCCGGCAAAACTCGACGACTTCTTCAGCGACCCTTCCCCATTTTCCACCGGATCTCGCTCCATTTTCGGAATGTCCAGCGTGTTCGGCGCGGAACCAGAACTGGTCGCGGATATGTCCATCATCAGCGTCTCTGATTTACTCGATTTGATCTCGGGCATCTCCGGACACAAGCTGATCTCGGGTCTGGCCAGATACTTGGCGTCTGAGAAGCTCCTCTGTCGGAAATCCTCTGGTTCCGGTGGTTCTGGAGGATCCGGAAAGTCTCCGATCTTCCCTTCCAGCGGCTCGACGGAAGGCAGGACGCTGGGCAGACTGTTGCTACGCTCCTCGGTGAAGAAGTGGCAGGATGGGTTCTTGATGGCCCAGTCGCACGGCCCAGCTGGGCCCGATTCCAGTTCTGCCAGAGCATACTTGAGGTCTCGGGCGTGCTGTCGTAGCTGTACGGTCCTCGCTCGGTCCATGATGACGAAGTAGAAGTCGCCTTCCTTTGTCCAGTGGTAACTGGGGAGGTGCATCCTCTCAAACTCCTGCATTGAAAACAAGAAATATGTTTAATAAAAACTGCTTTAAATACGAGTTGGGGGCAACATCGAGAGACGAAGTAACATCTAGAGTTGAGGCAACATCTATAATAAGCATTATCTCCATATATAATAATTCTGGCACGTTAGTGAGGCATTAGAGAGGAGAATGTAACTCTGCAGAAATCTGGTAATATGACCCACGATTAAAAAACATGGCAGTGTTTGTCAAAAAAATATTGTTTTGTTTGTTCTCACCCCTGTGAACCTGCTGAGACTTTGGTCGGCACCGTACACAAACATGAGGTCTGTACGGTCGTGGACACAAGCTGGTTTCCCCGCAGCGGCCGAGTCGCGGATGTGCTCCGTGACAAACTTGAGGGCGTCTGCATTAATGGGGAAAAGGTTACGGAGGGCAGAGGTCATCTCATCAGACAGCAGCCATTGAACCTGGACAGAAAAAATAATTGTATACATAAAAATCCAAATTTAACATGTCGTATTCTAATAATTTAATTAATTTATCAATCAAATTAATTATATATGTATAAATTCAAAGGCAAGTTAATGTGGCATCTCATTCTATTTATGAATTGATTTATTAATCAAATTAATTGTATACAAATAAATTAACAACAGAACAATTGACCAGTTCATAATAATGTAGCGCTATGAGCATGCTTTATTGGGCGAGTCTTGGGCATCATAAATATATATTATTATTGTTATTATTATTAAAAGATAAAAATAGAATAAAATACCTCCTCTTTGCATCTACGAACGGCCCAATGCTGTGGTTTAGGAAGATGGCTAATGGGGTCTCCTCCCATAAACTGTGTCTTACTGAACCTGGAAGTTCATAAAAAATAACAGTATAATATAGGGTCAACTTTTAAAATCAGTGCTTACAAAAGTCCCTCGCTCAATAGAAAGAATCATTTGATGATCTTGATGACCACAAGACCTGGGTCCGGTTGTATGAAACGCTAATGCTCCATTAATGTGTCATTAAACCTCCATTAACTAATGCAGCATTACATTAGCATTAACAGTCAATGCAGGAATAACGGATAATGACGCCATTAGTTAATGGCACTTTCATACAACTGGGACCAGGTCATGACATTGAGACCAGGCCCTGAGATTACGAAACTTGTTTCAGTACGTTTCAAAGATTTGTTCACAAATCATCATAGAGAATTTGAGCTTAAGCATGAAACCATACTCAAAATGTTTCATAATCTTGACCCTGGGTCATAACCTTGAGATTTTGTCATGACCTCCAAATAATGTCATGACCTTTGCAAAGATATACATATAATGTGTATTTCGAGTTCCTGTAAACAATGACTGTGAATAATAAAAGTATTTTTTCAAAAAGAACAACAACAAAAATCTTTTTTTTTAACTTTGAGGTCAGATCATGACCTTTGAGGTCAGGTCATGACCTTTGAGGTCAGATCATGAGCTTGAGGTCGGCAGACTCACCCTTCAGAGCTGACAGCGGCGAAAGCAGCGTCCTCTGTGTCGTTCTCCGTCTGCGGTGCAGTGGCCGATGTCACGCTGGACCCAGACAGCAGACGCAGATACGACGGCTTCCCCGTCATGGACGTTGGCACATCCAGCTCACACGGCAACGTCATGCAGTTGATGTCAAAGGTGAACTTGAGGTTCTCCAGGTCAAGCTTGTTGACATCCTCATCCAGCTTGGTCCAAATGTCAGCTGGAAGTGTGTTATTCTTCATTTATTATAATATACTTGACAATACCAACAAAATATGTGCATTTTTAATAAATATTAATGATTATTTTATTTTATTGTTTATTTTTTCTTTTAGATTATTTATTTAGATTTCTTTTATTTATTTAGATTTTTAATAATTTAACTTATTTATTATTGTGTTTATTTCTGTTTGAATCAAAGAGGAAACCTATAACACCTGTAGGGCTTAGTGTTGCAGAAAGTATAGTTAGTAATCATGAACCAACGATGATAATCGCATTGCTACAGTTTAAACAACACATTCTAAAATACTGCATCATAATTGTAATTTCCACAAACAAAGTTCAAATTTTGGATCCCCAAATCCATCAATCTTTCGCTGTATTTTCCTTGCACTGCATGCCAGGATATCGTTACACAAACTGAAAAAACTTGTGGTGTCACCTTAGGCAAGTGTTCGAAAATGCCTCTGTTCACCCAGCAGAGAATGGGTACCCGGAAGAATGAGATGGACATGTGAATGATAACCTTGTAGCACCTTGAATGGCAGTTTGGGTTGTATACTCACCAGGGAGTTGAGAAGAAATTGAGTGCACACAGATCCGTTGACTTGTGTAATAATGTAGCGCCGTGAGCATGCTTTCGAGAGTGGATTTGGTGCAATATAAATGTTCACATTATTAATATATGAGAGCTTTGAGCAATGATACTTGACACTGTACAGGGATTCACTAAACAACACATGACAGCCACTACTCACTGAGGCACTGCGGCAGAGTCCTGACTTGCACAAAGTGCAGACTTCCGGCATTCTTCAGGGAGCAGGTGAAATGAATGAACAGTGGCTCTTCCTCCTCTTGCTCCTCCTCCCTCTGCTCGGCAGTCACGTCCAGGTCGAGCTGACACTCGGAGGAGTTACTGGAGTCGGCGTTGGACACCAGGGATGACCCTTCCTCCTGACTGTGCTTGACCAGCGCCAGGTCCGAGTCTGACTGGATCACGATGTAGTCATCGTCGTCCGTCTGCTCCATCTGACTTGCGTCTGCTCCGGGAATAAATAATATCACAGAGACATTATTAATGTTAATTATGGTGATGATGATAATTACAAAATTTAAATTAAAAACAAGTAATAACAATAAACAGTATATTACGGATACACTGTTAATGTAATAATAATAGTAGTAGTAGTAGTAGTAATAATAAATAATAATAATTTAAAATAAAATTTAAATAATAATCCACTCCGGGAATAAACAATATTACAGATACATGGTTAATGTTAATGTTAATATTAATGATGATGATGATGATGATTTTTTTAAAATACAAATAATACTAATAAACAATATTACAGATGCATTGTTATTGCAATAATAATAATAATAATAAATAATAATAAAAATAAAATAATAATCTATTCCAGGTATAAAAAATATTAGAGATACATTATTAATGTTAATGATAATACTACTACTACTACTGTTGCTGCTACCGCTGCTAATTTAGTTCTACTACTAATAACAACAATATTCATTAAAAATTAAAATCAATAATAATAATAATAAAAGACAATAGTAAAGGCTGACCTGTGGTGATGACCTGATCGGATGTGTCCTGGTCACCCTCACACTGGAAGAGAAACACCTCGAGTGATTAAATCATTCAGAGCTTTCCAGTCACTGTCCATGTTACACCAAAAGCCTTGCAGTGAGGAATCAATGATTACCTACCAGTGGAAGGGAACGTGAGATCATAGCGAGACTGAACGAAACAAAACCCCAAAAAGAGCAAGTCTGCCACAGTGTCAATTTAACCTCTTCATTGCTAGAGGCAACCAGAGATGCCCTATCAACAATGATTGTTTAGCCATGCATGTCAGATAACATCACTTCCTGCAATATTTCAGCCACAGACTGCCAAATTAAATTTAAATTTAAAATATTTGAATTGGGGTTTAGAGCCACTTTCATGATTCTTTCACTTATATCATGGCTTGTCAGTTTAGGACAGGAGGAAACCCACAACATCTGTAGCGCTGAATGAGCACCGGCTCGGACTGACAGACCAAGGATGACAACTGCATTGCCAGTGTACAGACAGCGCATCCTATCAATATCGCGTCAGAAATGTACTAACGTCCCCTGGTACTATTACCCCTGACTGGTCAATTACCCCTGACTGGTCAATTACCCCTGACTGGTCAATTACCCCTGACAATTACCCCTGACTGGTCAATTACCCCTGACTGGTCAATTACCCCTCCCCCTTCCCTCGAGTCACTCACCGAGACATCACGCTGGATGGGCTCCTGGTAGTAGAAGTAGTAGTCGGGGTGCGACGGAATCGGCCGGAACCACTTCTGGACGATGCCCAGGAACTTTGACCGCACCAGGTCGCGGAGACCGTCCACCATGCAGCAGGGGTCGGCCCCCTTCAGGGGAACATTGACCGTGGCGCACACCCGGGGGAGATGCAGCACCGAGGGGATCTTGTCGCAGATGTCAATGTCGCTGGAACAAACGTCGTGGTAGGAACAAGATTTATTGGAGTAATAATTTTAACCCTATGCCTACTGGAATAAAAGGTGTATTTTAGAGCAGAAATTGTGAGATGTGGTTGGCAAAAATGTATAATTATATATTTATAAATAATTTAAAAAAATTGTATTGTGATTTAGAACCACTTTTAAGATTCTTTCACTTATATCAAGGCTTATCATTTTTTTTAAAAATCACAATTAAGGCACAACAAAATATTAAGACAATAAAAAATATATAATAGGAATGCTTCATTTACTTCTTGAATAAAAAGTTGTTTTAAAAATGAATCCAATTAATTATGGCTTCGCCCATAAATACATACACTGGGAGGCTTGTGTTGATAAATGGAAGATAATAGCATATTCTAAACGAAAAGATAAATTTAATCTAACAAAAGTATTAATATTAATTCATACTATTTAAAAAGAACAACTGGATAATAGGCACCTATCAGTGTCTTCTATGGCATCCATGAATCTAACAGAATGTTTTCGTGGCACACGAGTTGTCTCCCTTGTCATGCCGCTCTCCTTTCTGGCTTGCTCAGCAATGTGCTGGAAGTGACTGCATGAAGTCTGTAGAAAGCAGGTCATGTCGGTTTCCAAGGGAAGCGACTCTTCGCAAATGTTGTTGATTGCTGCATTGACGTCGCGATGGTCCACAAAGTAGTTCTGCTGGAGGCTCTTGAATACACCTAGAACAGGAACAGGAAGTGGGCTTTAACCAATCAGATCTATGCATTTTTAGCTTCAACCAATCAGATCTATGCATTTTTACTTCAACCAATCAGATCTATGCATTTTTAGCTTCAACCAATCATAGTATCCTGTGTTTTACTACATTGTCAGTTCTTTAGCCTTTTATCAATTCCTTTTATGTATATTAGTTTTGATTGTATTACATATTAGTCATCTTATTTGTTAAGCGCCATAGGAACATTTTTTAACAAAACTATATAGGACACTATATAAAATAATAATAATAATAATAATAATAATAATAATAATAATAATAATAAGACACTTGTATAGTGCATAATTCCATGCATAATTCATACTCAAAGCACATTGCTAGTCTTTCCTACACGTATATATCTCTATTGTAAAGCCCTGGTCACACTGTAAATGAGCGGAATGACGGATTAGCCATGGATACGATCAGGCATCAATCGTGGCAATTCGTAGTGGTTGGTAGCTGTCCGTATTACATCCCTGATCAATTGTAGTAGTATCAGAAAACCATAGTACATCCTTAGTGATCTGTAGAAAAACGTACTAATCTGTAATAAACTGTACTTATCCATACTGAAATGTAGTAATCCCCGGCCTCAAGATCCGAAGGGTAAACTAACTAAACTGTAGCGACCGTAGCGTTCCCCATTGTCAACTAGCCCCCAGCCTCCCCTATCCTTGGTTTATCTGTTGAAAACCATAGTTAGACCGTGGTGCATCTGTAGGAGATAGACCACTATCTGGGGTCATTCGTGAGTTTTCATCTGACGTGGATCCACCCAGATGATCCATGACAGTGTGACCGGGGCTTAAGCAACACTAAGCACCTTCAGATGGATATTCGGCACTATATTAGTACATTATTATTATTATTATTATTATAACAATTGCTGTGTGTCGCCATGTACCAGAGACAAAACACGTAAGATACGTCTCCGAGATGACCACGCAGTGCTGTCTGAACGCGGATGACCCTCCCTCGCAGATGCTCTCATTTGACCGGCGGTCAATGGACGACCTCCAGTTGAGTCTGTGGATGTCGCGTTCCTCCTCAGTCCCTCCCACTGGTTCCTCCGTGTCCAAGGACAGCAGCCGGCACCGGGGGCTGGTGGCCATCTGTCCATACGTCTGTGTGCAGTCCATGTCGGTTTTGTCGAAGGACATGTCTTCGTAGATGTCGTCAGGCAGCGAGAAGTCCCAGCGATTGACCAGTGAGTCGACCACGGCATGCTGGTAGCAGTCGTACACGTAGATGGGCAGCAGGAGAGGTTGGGCTTCGGGCGCAGTGTCCCGAGAGGCGTCGGGGTCCCCGATGTCGATAGCGATCCCGGACTTTCCTTCGACTCTGTCCGACCTTTCTTCCGTGCCTGCAGTGACTTCGGTGCTCGCTGGAGGTGTCGGCAATCCGGAGGAATCATGGTTCTCTTGGGACTCCGCTTCCTCCCTGGAAGGTTCCGGTTGAGGGTCTTCTTTGCCCGTTTCATTGGACTCGTCCTTCTTTTCCTCGGCTTTCTTCCCAACCTGATCAGCACCTCCATCATGACCTTCCTTGGATTCCTGACGAACATATCCGAACGTCGACAGGTTATTGAGCTTTAGCAGGTCGTCGAAACTTGCTGGGATGAATGTCAGGAACATGTGTGTGTCGGTCTTTGCCGAGGCGAAGCAGCGCCACCTGGGGCACAGGACATCGGTCTCGGACGGCTGATGCTTTGGGCCATTCACAGGCTGGCCGTAGCTCTTGCTCAGACCTCCAGCGTCAAAGGGCAGACCTCGGGCAAACCCTACTGAAGGACCTTCTGAGGTCTTGTTGCTGCTCCTCGTGTCCTTGCTCCTGTCGGAAGACTTCTCATCGGTGTCCGATGCAGATGTTGTCGTCTCCGGAGTCAGAGTCGTTTCCTTTGTGTCCTTGAGAATGTCGAAAGGGAATGGCTTCAATGAATGGTCCCTCTTCCTGGATTTGAGGATGGTGAGGAAATGGCTGCAGTCCTCGGCTGAGAGTTTGATCTCTCTGTCATGGACGTTCTCTTCACTGTGCAGTCCATGGCCCCTGATCTTCTCAAACAGGATGTCGAACAACTGGTTGCAGGAACCTTTAGGGTCGATCGGGATCCCGTCTGCTGTGAATAGTTCCTCAGCTGAAAAGAATAATAATTTCATCAATTTCTACAATTTCCAAATAATCACTCTTAACCATAGCAATAATTGTTTCTCTCTCCAAAAAAATAGTATCACTAAAATTATTTTAAGTCCTATAAAATTGACTTACAAAGCCACATTTAATGCATGTCAATTTTTTAGGAGACAATAATTTTGGAAGATGTCATTGTTTTCAGAAACAGGAGTCAGCCAAGGTCATTATTCAGGACACAGATGGAACGTATTGTGTTAACTAAAATTCAGAATGGTTCGAAGAAGATTGGCGTAGGTTTCTTTATACAAACCATACAAAATATTACACTTAAAATCACTAATAACATTGTAAATAAGTGTGCACTGAAAGTTTTGGTCAATTTAATATAGTTTGGCATGAAATGTATTGACACCTCTTCGGTAGATTATCTTGGTAAATACTTCATGAAGAAACAAACAAAAGAAATTCAATTTCTTTTTTATTTTGTACTACATACCTAATTATTTTTTTTAAATATAAAATTCTTGCAGCATTAATAACAAATCTGTTTATATAGCTATCACTATGTTGAGTATAATTTTATGCAGAGGGACAACGTCCAAAAGACGGAACGGGCAAAAATTCTCAATTTCCACGTGCTGATGCTCTTCTTCACACACTCACCTAATAAGTGTTGTTGTTTTTTGTCATTCCCTAAAGATTTACTTTTACTGAGATAATCTACCAAATAAGGGCGTCAATGCATTTCATGCCAAACTATAACGAATCATGAAAAGAAGAAAGTCTGTAAATTTAATCAGGCTGAACCATATCGTCAATACCTGGTGGAATGAAGGTGGAGAACAGCAGTTCCGCTTGCTGAGACTTGGGCAGCAGTGCCAGGAGGTCAAAGGGGAATGGAATGTGGAATACGGAAGTCTCCAGACGCCGGCTGTCATCTCTCACGTACTGCCTCCTGCACTTGGGACTTGGAGGACTGGAGAGACGGACAGAGACAGACAGGATGTAATGGTTATATGTCATAGAAATACAGATAAATTAGAATTAATTTTCTGTTAAGGAAGGACAATAAGAATGTAAAATTCCTCTTTCCTCAACCCCATGCACCCCCCTCTCTTCCTCCCTCCCCTCTCTTCCTCCCTCCTCCCCTCTCTTCCTCCCTCCCCCTCTCTCTTCCTCCCTCCCTCTCTCTCTCTCCATCTCCTCTCTTCCTCCATTATCTTCCTCCCTCCCCCTCTCTCTCTTCTTCCATCCCTTATCTTCCTCCCTCCCCCCCTCCCTCTCTCTCTCTCTCTCTCTCTCTCTCTCTCTCTCTTCTCTCTCTCTCTCTCTCTCTCT